>APFE030527394.1:38426-181305 GCA_000404065.3 Pinus taeda
GGTTTTGGTAAAACCCTGATGTCCTGCCAATGGTGAATCATGTGATGCCTGGAGTATCTTCTTCTTGAGCTGAGACCCCTCAGTCAAGAAGATCCGGTCCCTGTAATAGATGATCTCATTGACCATGTTGTACCTGTCATCTACCACCTGCCCATCCAGAACCTCACATACAAACCTATCCTTGGAGTACTCTACTAAGAGTCGAGCCCTCCGATCGGTATCCAAGCTCATAAGAGATAACGTGGCTGGTCTACGTGAAAGGGCATCTGCTACCACGTTGTTCTTACCATTGACATACTCAATGTCAAAGTCGTATGCTTGGATCTTGCTGATCCACTTCTGCTGCCTCTCCTATAGCTGCTTCTGCTCCAAAAAGAACTTGAGGTTGTTGTGATCAGTCCTCCCCCTAAACCCGTTACCCACCAAATACTGTCGGTACTTAGCCAATGCATGCATGATGGCCAGTATCTCCTTGTCGTATATAGAATACCCTCTCGTGCAGAAGGAGCTTTCGGCTCTCAAAGGCTATAGGGTGACCTCCCTACATCAACACTGCACCAATCCCCTCTCTCGACGCATCACACTCCCAAACAAAGGGTTGCGTAAAATCTAGCAACGCAAGCACTGGGCAGCTGCTCATAACCTCCTTGAGCCTGTCAAAGGCTCGTTGGCTATATCCGACCAACTGAATGCCCCCTTCCTCGTCAAATCTGTCAAGGGTGCAGCAAGCTATGAGAAACCTTTGACAAACTTCCGGTAGTAAGTACAAATGCCAATGAATCCTCAAAGTTCCGTCACATTTCTCGGCTCCGGCCATTCCCTGATGGCCCTGATCTTCTCCCCGTGGACTCTCACTCCGTCCACTCCTATGATGTGTCCCAGATACAACATCTCTGTCAAACCAAACTCACACTTGGAGAGTTTAGCATAGAACTATTGCTCCTGTAAGATATGCAATATTGTCTCAATGTGTTGGAGATGCTCCTCGAAAGTCCTGCTGTAAATGAGAATGTCATCAAAGAATACCAACACAAACTTCCTCAGGTGACTATGGAAGATGTGATTCATGCAGGACTGAAATGTAGCAGGGGCATTGGTTAGCCCAAAAGGCATCACCAAGAACTCAAAGTGCCCATAGTGACATCTGAAGGCAGTCTTGGGAATGTCCTTCTCCCTCACGCGAATCTGATGGTACCCAGATCTCAAATCAATCTTTGAGAAGAATCGTGCTCCCCTCAACTCCTCCATCAACTCATCGATCCTGGGTATGGGGTACCGGTTCTTCAGGGTCTTCTTGTTCAGGGCCCTGTAGTCAATGCACATCCTCAATGTACCGTCCTTCTTCTTCACCAACACCACAAAAGAAGCAAAAGGACTCGTGCTCGATCGAATGTGCCTAAGAGCCAGCAACTCCTGGATAGCCCGCTCAATCTCATCCCGATAGGCCTTGGGGTGCCTATTGGGGGTGGTCAATAGTGTGCTCAAACCCCCGATATGGTGGCTGTCCTGTTGGAATCTCTCCAAACACTATGGCATACCGATCAAGGATGGACTGGATCTCTGGATGTACTGTCTGACCTGTAGTCCCTACCTCTGATGCCCTCAGCTCCATTGCCCACTCTGTGTCTCCCTTCCGGAAGACTGCCTCCATTTGATGGGCCGACACAGTCTGAGGCGGATATGTGTGTTGCCCCTGTATCTTCTCACGCCTCCCTGTCTTCTCATCATCCCACTCCATCTCTAGGGTCTTCCAATCCGTCGTGACCTTCTCTAGAGTGATAAGCCACTGAACACCCAGTATCATGTTGGTGTCCGGAATATCGACCACGAAAAAGTGGTCAGTCAATGTGTAGGTGCCCATTGTCACTGAAAGCTCTGGAACATAACGAGCACACGTCATGGTCTGATCTCCTGGGACCAATACTGAAAAACCATCAAAGCTCTTTGTCTAAATGCCTCTCCGCTCAACCATCTGTGCATCGATGAAGTTGTGGGTTGCCCCACTGTCAACCAAAACTGATACGCGTTGGCCACGTATTGTCCCTCGTACGCATAGCGTCAGATACTTGGGAACTCCTCGCAATGCTACAAGGGCCCCTCCGGTGGGTGCAAAAGATGCACCACCTGCTGCTGGTGGTGGAGGTGGCAAAGGTCCCTGTATGGCATCGCTATCTCCGTCTCCACATCCTCTTCTCCACTGCTCTTGGAGAAGACCTCGATAAAATGTGCTTTGCCAGCAGCACATCTATGTCTTGGTGCCCATGGCTCCTGACAGGTGAAGCACAACCGTTTCTTCAGTTCCCTCCTGGCATCGTCATCAAGCTGTGCTCGTCCTAGATTCCCCTTTGGAGGAGGAATCCTCACATCCTTCCCCTTAGACTGAAAAGTTTGTCTTTGGGGGTAAGGTGTCTGGGTCCTAGGTAAGACATCCTGTAAGTCCCAGGTCTTGCTGATAGCGTCTTGGAGTGTGGTTGGTTTAGTGGATAGGACTAAACCCCGAAGTGGCTTTGCTAACCCCTCAACATACATATAGACCCTCCGTGCCGTGGATAGGTCTGGCACCATCACGGAGACCCTCAAGAAATCTGCAATGTAGGTCTCTGGGTTCCCTGTTTGTTTGAGCCTCGTCAACTCAACAAAATGTTGCTCTGGATCCCTCCGATCAAATCGCTCCATCAGTCTCCTAGTAAACTCGGCATATGTCGTCACTGTGGAGTGCCCCAGTGTAACCATCCATGAAACCACCAATCCTGGGCCTCACCATCCAAATGCAATGTTGCCACCTTAATGGCCTCTGCCTCCGACATCTGGTTAAGCTGGAAATAAATGTCCAGCTTCTCCACCCAAGACTTTGTCAAACTGTTTGATGAGCCATCAAATGTAGGCAAGTTGAATCTACTCGCTGCACGGTGGGTGTCGCCATCATGGTAATGCCGGTACCCTCTGTGATGGTTGCGGGGTCTGCTATCCCGCTGGGCTGAACAAAATCTCTGAATGAGAGGGCTTCCCTGAACTCCTGCCCATAGGCCTGGTACTCTGCAAAATAATCACCCATATGTCCGGGCTCTGCCTCCTGCTGGGCTACGGCCCCCGTGTCTGCTCCTAAGAAAGTAGGCATGGTAGAGCATGTAGGGGCGTGTGAGGCCATCTACTGCGCAGTATCACGCTGCTCTGGCAAGTGATGGGATGCACCTGATCCCTCACCAATCTGAAAAACTCGTGGGCTCTCACGCTGTCTGGCCTCTACTGCCATGAATCTCTGCCCCATCACCTCAATTTGCCTCAACAAATCCTACACTGATTTGAGGAGCATATCCGCAAATCTCTTCCTGTCCTCGTCGGCCATCTGTTCTGCATCCACTACTGGCTCTCTTTGTTCTGCGTCTACCACAGGCTCTTCCTGTTCTGCGTCCACCACAGGAACACAGTCTCCCTCCCCATAGGTATTCTCCAACCTACGTCTAGTGCTCTGTACCTCTTACCTCTGTAACAAATGTAGGGTTTTTCCCCTGGTGTCATAGATTGCTAGCTCCACAGGCTGAGCCAGATCTATGCTCTAATACCACTATAATATTCCTAACCCAGAATATTCCTCAACCCCAACAAAAACTCCAACCAAATATGTGCAAATGATATAATAACCCAGAAGTGATAAAATAACAGTGGAACAGCATATAATAATGTAAACCGGAAATATAAGCAGATACGCAAGAAATGTAGCGAGAAATGCTAAGCCATTTTATTATACTAAGCAATAAAATGAGTACAAGAGGTGATTAGATAGATGGCACCTCGACTTGCACAAGGCAATTGAAGAAATACTCCCAAAATGATAAGAATGGCCTTTTTGCATGGATGTTGCTGCTGTGCTGCTAGAAAACAAATGATGATTTGGCACTACTCCCCTCATCAGAAAAAACTGAAACTCTGGATTCGGGCTCTACTCAAGAAACCCAGAAAAACCCAGAAAGCTTTCCTGGAATGGCCGACTCCTTAAAAACACCCTCCTGGGGTTTTGCACAGTTCCTTAATGCCCTGCGCTGCTACTGAAGGGAAACCCCTCTAAACTCTGCCTGAAACCCCACCAAAAATCCTCCAATGAGACAAGAGTTGGACCCCTGCTCAATCTCCCAGCATAAATCCACCTGCAAAACCCCAATCCAACACTGCCACCAAAAAGAACTGCGTCCCTCTTCCAGTGCTGCGCAGTCCTCCAAAACGCTGCTAAAACTACTGCTGGAATGCTGATGAAACTACTGTTGAAACACCAAAGGAAATACCTTGCCCAAGTAGGCACTCGAAGTCCTCCGGGGCTAAGGGTGAGATCTTCGAACGGAGACACTCAATGCACTAAACAGTGTTGTAGACTAGCTAAACAGCCAGCGTGCTTAGAAGTCGAAACGACTAGCTCAAAATGCACATAACTGAATGATCCAAAATGAGGGGGTTCCTCTCTATCTTATAGCCTCCGCCTCTCACAATCCCTAGGCTCACCTTCTCCTGCGTGATCCCCTTCTTGCCATGTGTTCCTTTCCTCCTGCACAGTCCCTCCATGTGTCTGCGTGGGCCCCATTTCTGCATCCCCCTTTGGCCCCCTTGGTTCCCCTTTAAGTCACAACGTTGTGCTACTAGGCAGTGACTTTTTTATTCTAAAAGTGAGTTATGTCCCCCGTCCTCACTTTTTTATTTACAAGTAACTGTAGAAGGCAAAAATCGGACAAAATCGAATATTCCAATTAGCCATGGATAATTAGGAATATTACACATTCGGAGCAAAAATAGCGCATGCTGCAGAAGATAAGTTTTGAGTACTACAACTGACACCATCAGCATAACCGATAAAAGTTTCAAGAGATACCAACATCTGCAAACCAAACATAAAAGGGAATCAACATAAACAATATAAAACTCTTAAAAGACATATTGCAACACACTCAACACACCTTTAAACAGTATGTACACAGTGAAAACTGCACTTCAGATCAAGCATAGTATTTTTTGAGGTACAACCCATTCCTTGGCTATGCCAAGGGAATTCCATCAAAATCTACTAACTCGTAGGCCCCTTTTGCAAGGACTCACTTGATAATGTATGGACTTAACCACATGGGTTGAAACTTCCCTAAACCTAACTTATCAGACTCCTGGTCATATAGAAGAACAAAGTCTCCTTTCGAGAAGACACGAGGTTTGACACTTTTGTCATAATGTGCCTTGTTGCATCTTTTATGAGCTTCATTAGCTATAGCAGCATCGCGTCGGGTTTCAACTAAACAAGTCAGATGTAAAAGACACTCCTTCCTCTAAGGAAGTGGCAAGAAGAAGTTCGATAGCTAGTTTCAATGATGGAATTTTGCATTCAATTGGGAGGATAGCTTCCAGACCGTATGTTGACACCTAATCATTGGGATTGGGTGAATATTTGTAAATAATGTAAATAGTAAATAATGGAGAATAGGAAAATGAAGAGACATTAGGAGGTGAAGCCCAAGAGTCCCCCCCTCCTATACATCCATGAGCAATATTAATGAAGAAACATAATTCATTTGAGGAGTTACCTCCTGGCCTGACATGGTATCAGAGCTAGCTCCATTTTTGGCATCCCTTTCTGCCTTCTAACTCCCTTCTTCCATTTTTTTTGCATTTTGTCCTGTGCCCCTCTCCTTTGACAGAAAATTCCATCCTACCATGAATAATCTCTACGTCCCAAATCTCTGCTCTGAAGATTGTCTTGCATATGAGACCTAAACATTGTACACTAAAGTCTTTATTGGTGCAGCGAGCGTGGAATAGAGGAAGGATTAAAGATGTGAAAGATTTAACGTTGGTGCAATGAACACTGATGCAGTGATTGGTATGTCTGCAACTAGTATTCTATGACTCTTAATGCATTACTATGTGCCATATTGTAACGCATTGTTGTTACTATGCACTTTTGCTTGGGTTTTGAACAATGACGAGGTGCTTGGGTTGCTTCTAGCCCCTCCACCTTTCGACCCACCCACCTTCCGGCTCCACAGTTAATAACGCTAGCCATTAAATATCGCTAGTCCACAGTTAATAACGCATACCATACTTCGGCCCTTGTTGGTTCATTACCACTCCTCCCCATGGCATTACACAGTCATCTACTCCTCCGTATATTACATACTCCCTTATGTTGACTGCGTTGTGGTGACATTCATCATACCATACCATATTTCCGCCTTTATTGGTTAATTACCACTCCTCCCCACGGCATTACATAGTCAATCTCCTTGAGGTTCCAACGAGATCACGTTGGTTATAGAGCTCGCAGCAAGACAAGTTGCAGTGTATTCTCTGTACGCCCCAACTCCATGTGTTGAATGCCGGCTTGTCATACCTTCCACCGCCACTGTATACTCCATTTTTTTTAATATATAACGGCATGGTAACACTGTGTTACGGCATCGCTTGGTGGCCCCACCTCCTTCCCATAAAACTCACCTACAAAGGTCACTCTCCCAACTCTCGGTTTTAAAACTGTGATATTGTGTTACAACATTATATAACGTCACACTCCCCCGATTATGTAACTCTACCTTCCATATACTCCCTCCCCCCCCCCCAAATAATATCTATGTTTTAATATATTAAGTGTATTTTTCTACACAAAGCCACCACCAGAAGTGCAATTTCTTACAGCATATTGGCAGCAGAAGTACATTTTTTTTACAGTACACGGATTTTAAAATGCATTCATTAATATCTATCGTTGGAGTAGTTCTCTCAGGAAAAGAGAACTATCCTAAATGGTCAAGAAAGATAAAACACACTCTCATTTTCAATGAGTTGTGGAAAGGTGTTTGTGTCGGAGAAGGAGATAATGACCCTGCAAAGCCCACCTTAGATAAGGAGTTCGCCATTTGGGAAAACAAGAACAGCAAGGCCTATGCTTTGATTGCAGCATCTGTAAATGAAGAGATGAGTTGCCATATTTCACCATTTTCAAATGCTTTTGAAGCCTTACAGAAGTTGAAGGAACTCTATGACTCACACTCTGAACTTGAAGTTGTCCAATTGATGATTAAATTGTTTAGTCTTGAATTGAAAAACGATGATCCTCTTGCTTTAGCATCAGAAGTAAGATCTATTATGCATGATATCAAAGCCACTGATGTTCAACTAGACATTCCTCTTATAGCTTTTGTCAAGGCACTTTATCCCACTTATTCAAATTATCTTGAGTCATTGCAAGCAAATGGAAACCTCAAAAAGATTACCTTTGACTCCCTTGTGAAGAAACTCGTTGAGAGAGAGAAAGCTTTTGGGAAGAAGACAACTCTTCAGTCTTCTGAAGAAGTTGTGTCTTGCACATAGAGAGAAGAATCGTGCCCAAGATTCTTCTAGAGGAAGAGGTGGTCAAAGAGGAAGAGGAAGAAGAAACTTCAGAGGCTGGGGGGGCAGACACTCTCAAGGAGAAAAGTATGATCTTCATTGCATACGTTGCAATAGAGATGGACATGATGCATCTACGTGTAAGTTGCCTTGGGACAGAATTGAGCAAGAAAGAAATCAAGCCAAAGGTAAAACTAATGACAAAGAGAAAGGTAAAGTACCTGAATCCGCTCACTATGTTGTGGCACATTGTAATATTCGAGTAATTGAAGACTTGTTTAATACTTCATTTGCTTCTTGGAAAAATAATTGGTTGCTTGATTCAGGAGCAACTTGCCACATGACTTTTAGAAGAGATTTTTTTGAAGAATTTACTGACAATGTTGATGGAGCAGTATACTTTGCAGACAAATCAAAACTCAAGCCATCAGGGCTTGGCACAATCAAGCTCAAATTTCCTGGTCTTCCAAACTTTCTTCTGTATGATGTTTTATATCTCCCATAGCTGAGGAAAAACTTCTTGTCCTTCGTCCACATCCGCTAACAAGGACACTCCATTCATATATTTAATGGCAAGGTTGAGGTCAAAAAAGCATCAGATCACTCACTTGTCATGATGGGGATAGAAGAAGAAGGACATCTGAAGCTGCAAGGTACCTCTGCTCGTGCACAAAATTTCTCATACAATTCTCATTATGATGAAGGTGCATTTCCATCAAGTCTTTTATGGCATGCTAGATTTGGACACTTGAACTATGACAGCCTTCGCTTGTTGAAGAAAAATGGTGTTACTAGTTTACCTGCAATTCCTGGGAAACTTAAGCAATGTGATGCTTGTATTCTAGGAAAGCATAGCAAACAGTCTTTTCATGATTCACATTCCAAAGCACATAGAAAACTTGAACTCATTCATTCAGATTTATGTGGTCCAATGCATGTTCCTTCTACAAATGGAAATAAATATATGATGGCATTTATTGATGACTACACCAGAATGTGTCGGGTTTATTTATTGAAAAACAAATCTGATGTTTTTCAAACATTCAAGAACTTTCATACATGGATTGAAAATGATGCACAATCTCATATTGGCTCTATTCACACTGATAATGGAAAAGAATACACTTAAAATGAATTTGAAAACTATCTTTGCCATCATGGGATCAAACATCAAACAATTGTGCTTTATAATCCCCAACAGAACGGAGTAGCTGAAAGAAAGAATAGGACAATCTTAAATATGGTACGTTCCATGATGCTTTTCAAGAATGTAAAATTTATGTTTTGAGTTGATGTAGTTCTATGTGTTGTATATGTAAAGAATAGATGTCCATCTAATGCTATTAGAAACAAGACTCCTTATGAAATGTGGTATGGCCACATTCGTTCGGTAAAGCATCTCAGGGTCTTTGGTTCCACCTGTTATGCCTTGATACCACAGGAACAAAGAAACAAACTTGGTGCAAAGAGTCGTAAGTGTATCTTCTTGGGGTATTCAAATACCTCCAAAGCATATCGTCTCTATGATGAAGTTAATAAGAAGTTTGTTGTATCTAGAGATGTAATTTTCTTGAATCTTCCAAAGCTGACAATGTTGTTGAGCGACAACTTGATTGCTTGGATAGATTCGGACATGCAAAATCATTTCAAGAATTTGATAATCAAATTCCACATCTTGAAGGGGGGATTCCTATACTGGATCAATCTGTGGAATCTTCTTATGAAGCACTCTCTCCCCCACATGAAACTCCAGCCATTGATGATACTTTGAGTGATGTGATTGACAGAATTGGGAGACTCAATCTTGATTCAGTCCCAACTCAGCCAACTGAGCAGCCTAGGCCATCTCAGAAAGGTCTTCCAAAATCGCAGACAAAGACACTTGAAAGTGTTCATCCTGATGAGGTTGGAAAGACAGGAACAAGAAATTCAACCAGGCAAAATGGAAGTGATGTAGATGATTCTGATTCACCTGTTGATATGGATGTTTCTTATGATTGTGAACTGAATTTGCCTAGAGATTTTGTACCAACTTCCTTCAAAGAAGCCGCTTTGCATGATGAATGGAAAGAAGCGATGCAGAAGGAATATGATGCATTGATAAAGAATGGCACTTGGAAGTTGGTTGATTCTCCATTGGGAACCACACCAATTGGCTACAAGTGGGTCTACAAGAACAAGTATAAAGTTGATGGCTCACTTGACAAGCACAAAGTCGGGCTTTTGGCAAAAGGTTTTGCACAGAAAGAAGGGGTCGATTCTGAGGAGACTTTTGCCCCTACAACAAAATGGGCTACCATTCGGATACTCTTTGCCTTGGCAACTCAGAATGGTTGGAAAGTCCATCAACTGGATGTAAAAATTGCTTTCTTGAATGGAAATTTGAAAGAGAATGTTTTTATGTCCCAACCAAAAGGATTTGTTGTGAAGGGCCAAGAACACAAGGTATGCAAACTTTTGAAATCTTTGTATGGCCTGAAGCAAGCACCGCAAGCTTGGTATGAAAAGTTAATTGAACATCTTCTAAAACTCAACTTCAAACATTATGATCTTGATGATGCAACTTTGTTTCTCAAGAAAGTTGGCAAAACAGTTGTATATCTGGTGGTATATGTAGATGATTTTTTGATGACAGGGAACAATGAGAGCTATATTGCGTCCATAAAGAAGGAATTGAGGAAAGGTTTTGAAATGACTGACTTGGGCTATGTTCACTACTATCTTGGTATTGAAGTAACTCAACATCCGAAGTCTATATTCCTCTCTCAAAAGAAGTACATTGGAGATTTGTTGCACAGGTTTTGCATGACTGAGTGCAATCCTTTGACTACTCCAAAGGAACAGAACATAAAGCTCACATCCATTGAAGGAAAAGAATTTGAGGATGCAACAAAGTATCGACAGATTGTAGGAAGTCTCAACTATTTGACTACTACAAGACCGGACATTTCATTTGTTGTTGGAATCCTCTCTAGGCTTATGCAAAAGCCTTGTGAGGGACATTGGTCTGCTGCAAAAAGAGTTCTAAAGTACTTAAAGGGAACCCAAGACTTTGGACTCAAGTATACACAGGTGGACGACTTCAGCTTGATTGGATACTCTGATTCAGACTTCGATGGAGACAAATAAACTGGGGTATCTACTTCAAGTTATGCTATGAGTCTTCGATCAAGAGTTGTCTCCTGGAGATCCCGCAAACAATCAGTGCCAGCAGATTCCACAACAGACGCAGAATATGGGGCAGCAGCTAAGGCAACAAAAGAAATTGTGTGGCTCAAGAAAATTCTGGAAGATTTGCAAGTGAAACAAGTGCATTCAACTCCACTCATTATTGACAACACCTCTGCAATAAAGTTGGCCAAGAACCCAAAGTTCCATGATCGAACGAAGCACATCAATACAAAATACCATCTGATTCGACATCATGTTTAGGCCAAGACAATCCATCTACGCCATTGTTCCACTAATGAGCAGATTGTAGACATCTTCACCAAAGCGCTTGGAAGAGAAAAGTTTGAAAGATTCAAAATGATGCTTGGACTCACCAACATCCCTTCAGATTAATGGGGGGAATGTTGACACCTAATCATTGGGCTTGGGTGAATATTTGTAAATAATGTAAATAGTAAATAATGGAGAAAAGGAAAATGAAGAGACACCAGGAGGTGAAGCCCAAGAGTCTCTCCCTCCTTGTATATATGCATGAGCAATCTAAATGAAAAAACATAATTCATTCGAGGAGTTACCTCCTGGCCTGACACCATATACCAAAGGAAAGGGTGTAAATCCAGTAGCAGTCCCGATAGAGGTTCGGTATGCCCACAAACCAATGTAAAAAAGCAAATGCCAGTTTGATTTGTGGACCCCTACCATGCGTTGAAGCATCATCTTAAGAAATTTGTTGATGGCCTCAACCTGTCCATTATCCTAAGAATTGTGAAAATTCAAGAATCCCACCCGAATCACCCACTGTAGCAACTGATTAAACTTCTCCTATCTGTTAAATACTGAAACAAATTATTTACTGTTTCCTACATCAAATATCGAAGCTAACACACTATAGCCTTCACTTATTTAATTAATTTGCCCAAAACAAGAACAAAAAAAATAGAGAGATGCACAAGTGACAGTATTTTTTGGACAAATGTCTCCGAAAAAACCCAATGCGGGAAAAATGGTGCAACAGCTCTGAGGGTTTTATATTATTTAGTAGTTTCTGAATACAACTCTAGATGCCCTTCCAGCAATTTAGTCACAGAGAAAATAAACTAGCAGAAAAACTTAGTGAGATTACCTTTCTCTACCTAGCAATTTCGGCTGTTCCGGCAGCTAAACCAATTGTCCCTGGCTATCTCTGTGCTGGCCCTGCATAGGCCCTGTGATAGCCTCAACAGGCTCTGTGTCAACCCAAATGGGGAACATCTGCCCTCTGGAGCAATTTCCAACCCTCCCAACTCAAAAATCTCAGCTCCCAACAGATTTCGGATTTCTGCACTAGAAAACTACGCTGCTTCTACGTGAGCCCTTATGGCTTTGCATCAGCTCTACGTCGGCCCTTCTAGCCCAGCGTCAACCCCTCCTAGGTTTGTGTTGCCTCCTCCTCGTGTCTCTCTACCTCTCTACTGTTGATCCTGGGTCCTGGAGAAGATACTCCAACCCAACTATCCCTACCCCTCACTGCAAAAGTTCACTATCGAAAATCTTCCCGAACTTCTCTACTTCAAAAAATCAATTCTCTGAACTCTCTCTGTGTGTCTCTTCCAAGTGACCCTCAAGCTTCCTTAAATAATCTCCTCATTAACATTCAACGGCCCAGATTAGAATCTAATCAATGGCTAAGATCATTTTTGCTTGATCATCGTCTTTTTCTAGAAGTTACACCCACAGTTAGATTAATACCCATTAATTATTTTAATTTCCTAAGTTTAAACTTAGGGTCCCTTTAAAAATAATTAATTATTTTAATACAATTGTTTCTGGGTGGAATTTCCCAAAAAGCTTTATGGGTTCTTTGGAATACATGTGCCTAAGCCTCCATGCAAAATTTGAGACTTAAAGCACATCGGATGCTACCAGAAATCAACAAGGATAGTAGGGAGTAGAACTTTCATGGGAAAGTCCCAGCTTAGCAGTTAGTTCGATCATCGTAAGATTCTGAAAATATTTTCTGAGATCCATAATTATTGCTTGTGGAACACCAAACTGTGCGATGACGTGGTTGAAAAAGAAGTATGCAACCGTTTCGCCAGTGTTGTTAAATGTAGGCATCGCCTCGGCCCATTTAGTAAAGTAATCAACTGCGACAATAATATAACCATGCCCCCCGGCCGGTTGAGGGTTACATGTCATAAAGTCGATACCCCATTTCAGAAAGGGACCAACAGTGATAACGAGATGCAATGGAGTGGGCAGAGCACAGGCCTTACGATCATATATCTGGCATGCATGACACTTCTGGACAGCAAGGATGCAGTCGCAAAAGATGGTAGGCAAGAAGTAACCAGCACGTAAAATTTTCTGGGCGGTAGCATAACCAAATAAATGTCTGCCACATGCCCCCGAGTGGAATTCATTGAGGACTTTCTCGGACTTCCCAAGTGTGAGGCACCTTCCTAAAATTGTATCGATACCAAGACGATAAAGGGTGTCGTCGATAATGATGTAATTTCGGGCCTGGTAACGAATATGTAGCTACTCAGAGCAAGAGGTATTAGACCAGAAAGTCTAGGTTTGGAGATAAATCAGGAAATCTACATACCACGGGTCAGATGACGAGATCATAAACGACTCGTCGGGGATAGAATATTTAGATGTAGATTTTGAATCATGGGAAGGAAGATCGCACATTAGTTCCATATAAACCAGGGATTTCTTTAACTTGGATTTGATGAACTCCAGGTCAAATTCTTATAGAATGACAGTCCATTTCAAGTACTTGCCCCTCAGCAATTGATCTGACAAAATGTATGTCATCAATTTGCAATCCGAAACGACCATAGTTTTCTTAAGCAAGATGTAATGGCGAAACCTTTGGACGGCTTGAACAGTCTCCAAAGCCAACTTTTCTATGTGGGAATATCGGATCTCGATATCGTTAAGATTTCGACTCAGATAATAAATGGAATGTTCAGTCCCTAAATCATCTTCTTGGACCAATACTATTGTTATAGTAGAAATGGCAGCAGCAAGATACAGGAAGTAGTCGCGCTGATAATCAGGGGGATAGAGAAGAGATACCCGAACCAGTACATCTTTCAAGGCATCAAACGCTTTCTAAGCCACGTCATCCCAATAGAATGGAATCCCTTTTTCAGCAAACGAGTGAATCCTTTGGTCAACTCAGCGTAACTAAGGACGAATCTTCATAGGAAGTTAGCTTTCCCTAGAGTTGTTGAAGTTGAACGAGTGAAGAAAGTGCAAGCAAATCAACAATCGTTTGTACTTTCAATGGATCAATACAAATTCCTTGTTTTGATATGACAAAACCAAGAAGTCGACTAGAACTGACACAAAACACACATTTGTGTGGGTTAAGTCGAATATTATAATGTCTACAATGAAGGAAAATAGCCCGAAGATGTATTGAGTGATCAGCCTGATGTTTGGAGTGAGCAAGGAGGTCATCCAAATATGGTTGAACGATGTGTTTGATATCTTGAAAAGCATTATCCATGGCACGTTGAAACATGGCCCCAACATTCTTTAAACCGAGCAGGGGTTTCCTATAGGCGAAAGTTCCCCAAGGGCAGATAAAAGCAGTTTTAGGTTGGTCCGTCGGGAGAAAGTTGATTTGATTATAGCCCGAAAATCCATCCATAAACGAATAAATTTCATAGCCAGCGTAGTCATCAACAATCTAGTTAATAAACAGGGTGGGATAATTGTCCTTTGGACATGCAGGATTTACATTCCGATAATCGACACACACTTGAATGGTGCCCTGTTTATTCATGACAGGAACGACATTCGACACCCAATCAGTTAAAGGAACAAGGTATATCAAATCAGCTCGAAGAAGCTTTTCAACTTCGCCTTAATGTAAGCAGCGTTCTTTGGATGGACCGAACGGAGGTGTTGCCAGACTAGTTTGGCACAGGATATGCCTTAATTTCATGTACAACTATATTTGGGTCAATACTTGGCATCTTCTCGTAGGTCCAAACAAAGACATCTCGGAACTCACGAAAAAGGGCTCAATAAGTCTCGATCTCAAATGGAGAACAAGATGCTCCAATGTGTAGATTTTCGACAACACCTAGCTTAATGGAAATATCAAGAGGTATCGTCTCTTTGATATTCGAAAGGTTCTTTTTTTAATCGACCTCATGAATAGACACAGAATTCATAAAAAGTTCGACAGAATTGCACGAGTATACATCACTGAGACTATCCCAATGGAATCAAGTAAGGAGGAACGATGGTGATGTTCATCCCACAGTGCATCGTCCGACATCATGATCTCCATGATTCTTTCATCGGTAGGGAATACATGCGAGAAAGGATCGGAAGACGTACCATAATCTAATGATCTGTCTACCCAATTAAGCACATCAAAGGAAGAAACCGCACAAGCCAAATAAATGGCTTCGTAATCTAACTCAATGGAGCTTAGCGACATTTGGTCACTAAAACTTTAGATGTCAGTGTCATCTGGTACAATCCATGGATCAGCCAGGATAGTAGAAGATGATATCATGTTGATATAAGCTACTGAAGATGAGCTGTCAAGAAGGAGAGGAGGAGGGAGTGAAAAGGTTCCCATAAGTGAAGAATCCTTCAACAATCCAACTCTGACATGCTGATATGACTATAGAGTTTCCCCTACAAGAGGGACACTTCCAGTAACATGTGAATCAAAGGCGAAAAAGGTGAGTTGGTCTATGGCTACAATCTCGCCTTTATAAGGAAAGGCGATCATACGAAAGTAAGTCGAAACGACAGCAGCCATGGCATAAACCCACATACATCCCAATAGAAGATTGTAATCAAGCAGTCCGTCAATAACTTCAACTTCTATGGACACAGTTTTGCCCCCTAATTCAACTTGCAAGGAGTTAAAAATCCCACAAGGTTTGTATGTTCTCCCGCCAAAAACTTTTAATGTAGTACGTGACTGACTCAGTTGAGGAGAACCAATCGCCTTCCAGCAAGACATGGACATAATACAAGTCGAGGCTCCCTCATCCACGATAAAGCGATGAATATTCTTACCACAGACAACGACTTGGATTGTAAAAGCTAATTGAGTTACAAGCTGAAGGGTATAGTTTTCATGAGAGAAAAAAACAAGGTTGGAATCTGATGGATCCACACATCCGATAGCTAAAATTAAAGCCTTCTTTTGGGCAGCGCAGTTTTGCAACACCTCAAGAGTTGACATTGTCAATGGAGAGTGAGCCAAGTCTTCAACTACGTTATAATTCTGAGCGGCTCTTGCACGAGGGTTGAAAGTTGACTTATGAATAACGCCCTTTGGAGGTTTAATAGTCAATTCGGTAGGAATCGATGGTGAAGTGGGATCTGACGAGGATGCAGGTTGATCAGTAGCCTGACCATTCAGTAGATTCACATTATCATAATCCTTGTTTAGAGTAGCTACCAAAACATCATGTCTCGACTTTGAGGAGGAAAGCATCAAAACCGTGTTAGAGGAAGATGGGTCCCCAACAACCATATGAGTCTCTTGATTAGAAAACGACTCAGTCAACGCTGCAGGAGAAGTGGAGGACTTAAGAAATTGATTCACTTCGGCGCAGTAAGAACAATCACGTGTAAAGTGTTCCTCTTTGCAAATCAAGCAAGGATATTGAGGTTTTTGTTTCTCATCAAAAGACGGATTTGTTTGTTTATCTTGTAGAGAGGGGTCTTTCTTTTTCTTACATTTTCCTTTCTTCTTGCTTCCAGGTTGCTGTTGAGACGTGCCTTTATCAAATGAAAAACCATTTCTCTCGGAAGCAGAGGTCACAAGAGGATGGGATTGAGAATTTTGAGCAGACGTGGGTGGAACAATACCAGATGGTTTACTCGCCGTCTACGAGCTGGTAAAACCAATAATGCCATCAACAGAATGAGATTCTTTACCGGGCGAAGAAGGAACAGTATTTGCAGGTCTCAAAGCGTTTGGTATCTTATCATGATTCATAGAGCGTGCCAGATTGGGTATAAACCAGATCCAAATATTACGGACAAGCAATTACTTTCTCTTCAGTCAGGACTCCGCCTTTGGCCACATCTTTTGTTATGGGTACCAACAGAGATTTGGTAAACCATTCCACTAGCGATTGATCGAGAACATAATTTTGACCAACCGGCAACAATGCCTCCACTCATGAATGTGATCTGAATTGTGAGTGGAATCAGATTGTTTGATGTTGGTTAACAGTTCTGTTCCAGTTTCATATCTGATGGGCAACTAGAAGTGCATGGGGAAGGTTGTGGCTAAGGAGCTAAAATCGTGGAATGAAGCTCTAGGTAACTCAATATACCATTTAGCAGCAGTACCTGTAAGCAGTCTTTGCAAAAGACGAAGTTGAATAGAATCATCATTAAGGGAGTTTGAAGAACAATGTAGATGATACATCATGACGTGCGTCGACGAGTCTTCTCCTGGATTCCCATTGAATTTAGGGATATCGGAAGGCAATTTGGTAGGAATAATCGGCCACCAAGGCGAATGAGAGATGGGGTTGTTGGTGAGCCGAGTCAAATCTGGCAACTCGAGAGTGGCCATAAAAGGCAACTACCGTTAAAGTCCAATGGAGAATGACCTGGATATGAAGGCATAGCCTGGGCAACAGGCACTCGCATTCCTATTAATAAGGGACCTGGGTACTAGAATAATGAGGATTCTGATAACCAGAATACAAGTGACCTTGTTGACCAGCCCCAAGGTAACCATGAATTTGATGGCCTTGAAAAGGCACCTGAGGAATACCCTGATAAGGTTTATACTATTGCCCGATGGGAGTTTGCATTGTCCCATGACAAAGAGGGTTTGATTGAGACTGTGCCATGTCGTACACAGTATGTCTTACTAGAATTTGAGGAATACCTTGTGCAAGCAATTGAGATTTCAAACGAACTTGTAAAGGTTGAGTAAGTGGGACCTGAGAGGTACCAGATACTGAAGGAACGGGTTGAGATGCAATAGCAGCCTATACAGGTTGAGTCACATGAGTTTGAGCTTGTTGAGGTACAGATGGAGGAATAGGAACTTGAGATGAAGATGGCACAGGTTGGGAAGCAAACAATGAACCCAACATCAAACCAGGTTGAACGGGCAAGTATGTTGTCAAACACTAGCACCCATCCCAGGATAAGGAGGACTATAATAAGGTTGGTTATCAATTTGAGGTATACAACAACAGGTTGCCCCCTGCCAAAGGGGGAGGGGATGATGGAGGCAATTGCCCCCCATGTGGAGGGTACCCAACATAAGGATAGTTAGGTTGTTGAAGAGGACCTTGCCTACTATCATAAGGGCCAACCTGTTGTTCAACTGTCTGTGTAGGAGGAGGAGAAGGAGCAAGTTGAGCAACACTCATAAGAGAAGGGCCAAATGGAATTCCCGAAGTGGAAGACATGGGGGATGTCCATAAACTGGAAGATGCACCAGAGAAGGTACCAGATAGGGACTGATAACCTGGTGGGATGGGCAGCCCACCATACAAATGTGCCTCTGGTGATGTTGAAAACATAGATATGGAAGCGACATTTGGTGTTTCAACCATAGTGGTAGACATAGGCTAGGAAGCCATATCGGTTCCAGTCATGGTCGATAATTCCGATGTAGATTGTCACGTGAAATTCGCGGGTGACTCAAAAGAACCAAGTAAAGGAGTTTGTACAGGAGGTGGAGGAGGAAGAAGAGGATGGATTGGATAAAGGAAAAGTCCCTCCAAATGAGTAGAAGGACGAGGCTCTTCTTGTGGGATCTCCTCGATATTCATAAGTCCAAGTGGAAGCGGTTCACCGTCAAGGCCGAGATATATGGTAGGCGGATTTGTCTGAGACAAAAGAAGAGAAGATGGAATACCTGAAGTAACAGGTAAAGATGACTGAGGCTCCTCAAGCTCAATGACCTCAAGAAGGTCGGGTTCTATAACCTCAGGCAACAAAGTTTCAAGTAATTCAATATCGTTTGTGTCAGTTTCACCGACAAGAGTAGATGTAACCTAGGGTTCGATACTCAAGGGGACAGAGGATTCTAGTTGATCAGATTCAGGAGGAGGACCACCCCAGTTTCCCGATTTCATAGTTTGCATTCTTTTATGCTTCTGACGACCGCGAGGAGTAGCCTCTGGTGGAAGAGGAGGCTTATTTTGCATCCTACACGAACGACAGAGTGGTGGATCTTGTTGTTCCACATTGGATAGTAAATTTTATTAACACAAAAGGAAATAAATCAAAAAGAGGGTAATTTAGGCATAAAGGATTACCAAGCAACTGTGAACAACAATATACACCTTGGCGAACCAAGGACTTAACGTACAGCAGTCAATCTCCCCGAATGTTGTGTTCGGTGTATCATGGTATACAAGGCAGCAGACTCAGTTTCCTATGGATGGATAGCAACCTATTGGGGACTCCCAAAATATACTCGACGGTACGTGGGAGTGCAATCCATAGTAGTGTTGTCTAATGCGTAACCGTTCGATGAGAGCGTTCCCATATACTTTGTGTGTGGAGCGCCACCAATATACCCAAATTATGTGGAGAACGATCCTATACACTGACATACATGGAATCGGATTTCACCCCCAGGATGCAACACTGCAAACAACGATAGCTCCTAAGTTTAACGACGCTAGAACACGTCTCTAGCCTAGACCTCTATGTGTTTGTGTTAATGTTACAAATGCTTTTGAGGTTGATTTAGTAAATTTTAAGTTGATCTTGAATTAAGTTTCAGCGTTATGGCTCACCACGAATTCACCTAAATTCCCTAAAATGCAAATCTAGCATGAGGAAATGGAATCTTTCTCTTCAATGAAAATCTAGCTAAGGAACGGAAGAGACAAACAATATGCAGCATAGAAAATGCAGCAAACAAGATGCACAATGCATTTCCCTTTTCATGCAACTGTTCCTAAATCAATGTAGATGAAAAAAAGCCTAAATGCCAATGCAAGTTTTTTTCTTTTCACCACACTTAATTTTCGAAAATGAGGAAAATTAAGATGTAAAGTCTAATCACTGATTCAAATGCACTTTTCAGAATGAGAACTAGAACAACAATTCATCCAAGCGATCAATGATCAAACGAAACAAGTTTGCAAGTGACCTAATGATAAGAACAAAGAAAAATTGAAACCAATTCTTACCAAAGGCAATCACACATAAATGCAAACCAAATGGAGGCTTCAGAGAGACCACAAGACACTCGAGACTCAGGGAAGGTCAGTTGGAAGGAGGCTGATCAAAGCAACACTGAGCAAACAAGGCAAATTTTGTGCAAAAACAGGGATCAACGCAGGTGCAGAAGAGGCATCAGTGCTTTGCAACGTAGGCACAGAGAGGGCCCAAGTGCGGTGCAATGCTCTGTCAACAGACCAAAGGGTGCGTTGGTCCTGGGAAAGAGTATTCCAACACAAAAATTACAAACAAGACTCCATGAAATCAGCTCCTAGGTATGTTCTTGGCTAGTTAAAGCAGCAAAGGTCTATGAAAGAGGTAAAGCAAACACAATGGGCAAAGAAACCACCAAGAAAATACATTGTTCCCCAGTATGGTCGCTAATTTGTTATGCGGTATTTACAATTGTGGATAAAAGTATCTCCCCCAGGGTTTGGTGGATAACCTAGAACAACAAAAAGACAAAGGACCCAATGTTTTCCTTAAAGTACGTAGATGAAGGGATTAAACCTACTCGGAATCTGTCGTATGTTTCGCTCCTTCTTTGGCTTGAATGCTCCAATCCTAGCTCCAACTACCAAAATTAGAACCTGCACAACCAAACAACACAAGCCAAGAAACTACGAGATCTATATAGCATCATCTATCTACTTCATTCAATAGATCAACATGGTATTGAAATATATGAAATAATAACATCACATATAGGAAAACAAAGAACTCTTTGTATTGATATAAATGGAGTGAGTTACAACCATAAATAGGTGTTGATCTTGTAGAAGAGCTCCTCCAAGTTGATGACTTGTCCTTCCTTTGTCACAAAATGCACCTCCAATCACCCTAAATGCATGAAAGGATAACTCTCAAAACATCAACTTAAGGATAGAATCACTCTCCAAAAGCCAACCCCTTGCATATGGAAGGTTGTAAATATATAGAGTGAGGTAAGTTGGGAGTTCTTATCCTTTTACCAATCTTGGGATTGAGATCCACTCTTGATGGGAGGATGACATCTAAGAATAAGGGATGGAAACTCCAAGGTAGGATAGGATAGGATCCGAATCTTTTATTTGAAGTAAATGTTTACAACAGATCCTGGAAGCTTCTGGAAATGGAGGCTTCGGGATTCTCTCTCCTTTTCCCAAATTTCCAGAACCAACGCAGGTGCAAAGGGGAGCAACCTGTGGGTGTTCAACGCAAGCCACAGTGGAGCAACCAATAGGTGAACGTTGTCCAACAAGAAGCCAGGGTGTGTTGGTCTTAAAACTGGCTCAGATGATGCAATTTAGGGCAGAAACTCTGGGAAATGAGAGTCGTGCATAGGGCTTTGTGCAATGATGATGTAAAGGGGGAATAGGATGTGAATGATCTAGTTCAGAGGTTGATTGATCAGATGAGACAAAATAGCCTATAACAGGTTCTACCATGAACTAGCTCAGAGTGTTAACAGCAAAGTTGATGTCTAGTCGAGTGTTGACCAAATACACCAACTAGCCAATCAACTGTCTATATTGTCTGGAGTCTGCCAACCTTGAAACTAAATAATCAATCTTCTTCAGATTGGTCACCATGGGATTAGCCATCGGCCTACTATCCTCCATCTTAAATCTCTCCAGAATCTCTAGAGTGTACTCTTCCTATCCGAGGAAGATCTCACCCAGTTGTTGCCAAATCTCAAGTCCCAGAAAGTAATGCATCGGCCCAATATCCTTCATCTCAAATTTTGACACTAGACTTGACTTTCAACCTGCAATCAGTCCCTCTGCACCTATAATAATGACATCATCCACATACAACATCAAAATGAGGGGCTCAGATCCAACCAAATAGAAGTATAGGTTGGAATCTACCTCACTTTTGGTGAAGCCTATGCCCTACAGATAATTGTCAATCTTACCAGGCCCTGGGTGCCTATTTCAGTCCATATTGGGTTTTCTTAAGCCTACATACATGTGTCTCTCTATCATGGACCTCAAACCCATGTGGTTGCTCAATGTAGACTTTTTCCTCAATGATGTCGTTGAGGAAAGAAGCCTTCACATCCATCTAGTCGATGCTCCATCCCATCTTAGAAGCTATCGAAAGAATTGCTCGAATAAAAGAGTATCTGACTACAAGACCAAAAGTCTCCACGTAGTCTACTCCCTCTTTCTGAGAGAACCCACAAGCCACAAATCTAGCCTTATATTTCTCCACACCACCTTATGTTGCATGCTTTACCTTGTGAAGCAACATGGAAGTCACAACTAACTTCCCCTTTGGTTTCAGCACAATATCTCAGATATCATTCTTCATGATGGAGTTGTGCTCATCCACCATGGCATCTCTTCATACTTGTTAATTCACTGCTTCCTCAACGCTGGAAGGCTCTGAGTCTATGATGTCAATAATCAAAGCCATGTACATAGAAAACTTTCGTGGAGGTCTACTCCCACTGAAAGTGACCCTGGGAGGCTCGACTTGTTCCCAAGCATCTTACAAGGTATGCTCTGCCCACCCAGGCCTCCTCACTGATGTTGAAGAAGCTAACTACTCCTTCTGCACTGAGGGTTAGCTATCTCTACTACCAGAAGTCTCTGCTCTCAGCTCCTCCTTTGATTCCTCCTCCTAGGGCCCCTCTGCAATTAAGATTTCCTAGATGCCAAGTTCTCGAACTTGACATCTCGGCTCACCATTGTCTTTTGTTGATCTATCATGAAGACTCTATAAGCCTTTGAATGCATGTTGTATCCCACCAGGATGCCCCTCTCGCCTGAGGGCTACAGATTTCTCCTCTTTCTACAATTATGTGGATGTAGACTGGACAACCAAATATCCTAAGAGGTTCTATCCCAGGATTCTTACCTGTGAATGCTTCCTACGGTGTCTTGTCCTCCAGAATCCAGTGTGGGCTCCTGTTCTACAGATACATAGTTGTGTTACATGCCTCGACCCACAAAAACATCAACAAACTCTGATCATGGATCATGAACTTCACCGCACTGATGATAGACCATTTCTTCCTCTTTGCAACCCCATTTTGTCTTCTCCCTCTTAATCCCTGCCTCCTTGCAAGAATTAGTGAACTCATTAGAGATGTATTCACCCCCTTTGTCTATCCTCAATATCTTGATCTTCCTTCTTGTCATGTTCTCCACCTGAGTTTTGAAAGCTCTGAAATGACTGAAGACTTTACCAAGGGTCTTCATGAAGTAAATCTAAGTCTTCTTGGAGAAGTCATCGATGAAGGTCACATAGCAAGATGCCTCCTTTACTGAAGATACTAACATAAGCCCTGCTAAATCAAAATAGATCACATCCAAAATTCCTTTTCACTGAGTCTCGTTGTTATGGAAAGATGCCTTGACATTCTTGCTAAGTGCACACCTTTACACACCCCCTACCAGTCTAGACGTGAGTTTGGAAGCCCAGTGAGCATTAGTCCCAATAATGGTAGAGTTTTGTGATGGAGATGCCCCATCCTCTTATGCCAAAGCTCTCACTAGTGTGCACTAGTGCTTGACAAGGCTAACCCTAAAGGCTATATAAGTTCCCCTCCTAAACTCCAATCCTCACTGCAGTCTCTGGACTAGCTCCCTCTGGGCAAATGAACACTTGCTCCCTCCAAAATTTAACCTCATAACCTTCGTCCTCCATCACTAAGATGGACAAAAGGATCTTCTTTAGGCCAAGTACATAGAGTACCTCATGCACATCAAAGGACCCTCCTAACTCAAGCCAAAATTGAATTGTCCCCTGTCCCCTCACTACATACTTGACATCATTGCCAAGCTCAATATGGATCCCTGAGTCATCCTCTGCAAAACTACTGAATAGCTCTCTAGCCTTTGTTATGTGGCAGGAAGTGCCACTGTCCAAGTACCAAGTGATTCTAGCAATAGTGATGGTAGAAAGGAAACAATGAGTGAAAAATCACTCTCGAACTTGGAAGCAAGCTCACTCAATTATGTCATTGTTGTCGCTACAACTTTCTACGACTTCCCCTTGCCCTTCTTTCTTTGTGGACATTGAGAAGCAAAGTGGCCATTCTTATGGAAAATACAGCATTTGATCTTTTGCTCGTATCTCTCTTCTACCTGGACTATTGTCCCTCTCCCTGATTGTCACTTCTTGATGGAACCTTTCCCTTTGGTCTTCTTCATCTTGCTGACCAGGGTAAGTTTGTTGAGAAATTTAGAGGAAGCGACATAGGACGATTTCTCTTTCCTTGATAACTGTTTGTGGTGTATTTTTAACTTCACTTAATTAGCTTCTTCTTTTACTTGATTATTGTTAGTGTTTTCTTCATCAAACAGCTACCAAACCATAAAGAATAATAAGACAAAGGACACAAGATATAGGTGATTAGCAGGGGCCAAAACCTCTTCAATCTGAGTGGAAAACCCACAAGAATTGTTCTTCTTATAGAATCTTCAATTGACGAATTCCAAGACCTAGAAACTTGACCAAAAACCCCTCCAAGACCAAGTCAAATCAATCATTTGATCAACTCTCCTTTCACAAAGTTAATGCTAGTCAAACTTGTTGCGACACTCATGTTTTCGGCTTCTTCACAAATCTTCGACCTCTATTACAAATCCATAATTTTCGGCCTACCTGAAATCTTCTACAAATCTACACGTGTGGACAGATGAGGACAGATCAGCAAGTCTTCTCATCCTAGCTTAGGATTGCTCTTCTTCCTTTTCACTTTGACATAGCCAAACTAACCCTCGACACCTTGTTTCTACCTTCTTAGGATGATTGTAACTTTGATCCTCGTTGCAACAGAGAATGGCCCTAAAAATCTCGCACGTGTCGAATGTATAGCCCAGAAATAGTCTTTCTAACCTTCGGTTTCCTTCTCCTTGGATACTTGCTTCTTTTGCTATATATGCCTGAGCTTCTTTCTTCTAAATCGAACTTCATTGATGTGCTTACAAATGAGGTCGAGCTCTTCTATATATAGGCTTCCAGTCATTGCTTATGGGTTGACTTGTCACTTGATAAGGAAGACTCGAAGTTTGCACATGTGACAAGGTCTTGGAGGGTCTTTGAATCAAATAAAAAAATTCTTTACAATATGTAACATGCCCAAGAAGGGTCTTTTATACATGACAATGACTCATAAGACCTAGAAGCTCTCAATGGGAGCTTGACCTATAAAATAGATTCCTCTTGAGCATGAAACCCATGCCTCAAGAACAACAATAATAAATTTATTTTTCTCATTACATCAAATACATAAAATCATGATTACATGTGTCATTATGAAGACCGAACCTAGTTACATATTTCAACAAAGTTTTCATTAGTTGCTCCTCCTCCCTGCTTGTTGGTCTTGGACTCTTTATGAGTCTCCTCTTGGATGCAGTCATCCCAAAGTCTCTCCCAGTCGGGAAGATGTTACCCAACACAGATGCCCATGATGAATGGTTCCCAAGCCTTGGTGAACCCATTCAGAGCAACATTCACTAGCTCTGCATGCAATACAGCGTCTCCAATAGCTGCAAGTTGGTCATGGATCTATGTGATCCCCATAAGGTGTAACTGGTCACATTGTCGGAGAGGTTTATTTTGCACTTTCTAAGGTTAGTTTTGTGAATCATTTTCCTACCCATGTTATTGTTTTAAAAAAGCGATACCAGGGCATCAAACATCTCCTTAGATCTAGTTTTTTTTGCAACATCCTGAATCAAATGATCCTTAATAGCTTCAAGGATCACCCTCTATGCCTTTATGTCCTTTTTATCCCACGCTACCTGCACTGCAAGGTCTACTACTGTTGGTGTCCACGTGCTCCCTGAGGTTTGTGTTGGAGCTTGGAGGAGGGTTGGTCACAACTTCCCACAAGTCTTGCTCCTTCAAGATCACTGAGATTCTTGCCATTGAGGGCAAGAAATTCGAAACTCCATCAAGTTGATCATCAACCTTCACACTAGTTACTGACATGATTTTCCTAAGCTTTATCTCTCAAGCTCGTTGAAGTAACCTTAAAAAAAATAGATCTATTTCTCTCTCTAAGCAATTGCTCTGATACCATGCTAAATTATCCTAAAACTAGATATCTAGCAAACATATCAGATCCAGTTATTGTTGGTATTATTAACTCTTGCATGCAATGGAAAACGAAAAAAGTAGTCACACACAATGCACAATTATTTATGCTCTTCTAAATCAATTCATCACTTAAAATTATCTTCATAACTTACAAGAGATCTGTTACAGGGAAGATGGCTTTGAGAAATTAATCTGAAAATATTAGTCTACACAAAAAATCGAGGCAGTCGACCCTCCAATCCATACGACAGCACAAAATCCATACAGACAGTTGTACGACCTACTCCGTTGGGTTGTATGGTTGCTCTTTTCCTTCTTGTTGACTTGCCGCCTATCCTTGATGCAAACTTGTCGCCTTCTCCTTGCTGAACTACTGTTGAAATCCTCACCAATGGCTAAAAATCAGATCTTTGATGTTCTGCTTCACTCATGTGTCATCTGAAATTAATGCTCTCTATGTGTGTTTGTCCTTTTCCCTCTCTTTCTTATAACTTTGACATGAGCCAAAAACCTAATCTTCAACAATTAAAATCTAACCGTGAGATCAATGGCTCTCTTTTAATTAAATCATTAAGTGACCCACCTTAGTCACTTTATTAATTAAAAGCAGTGTTGCGAAAATCGCGATAATATTGAAAAATCGCGGTTTTTTTAAAATGGCGATATTATCACTTGATTATTACGTCAATTTTTTCGCAAAAAATCGCAATTTGAACTGATTTTATCGTGGGGGTGGCGGACAGCGGGTTTTATAAGTCAAAAAAAAAAAATCATTTCGATAGACAGCGGCAGCGGCGTGGATTGGGAGAGACCTAGGAGAAAAACCTTGGTGGATTGGGAGCTGAGGAGGAGAAAAACCTTGGTGGATTGGGAGTGACCTAGGAGAAAAACTTTGGTGGATTGGGAGCTGAGGAGGAGAAAAACCCTGGTGGATTGGGAGTGACCTAGGAGAAAAACCTTGGTGGATTGGGAGCTGAGGAGGAGAAAAACCCTAGTGGATTGAGAGTTGAGGAAGAGAGGATCAAATTTCTCCGGCAAACCGTGGTTTCCAGGTATGGGCACCAAATTTGGCCATTTTGTTTTGGTTTTTTTCTTGTTTTTGCTTGGGTTTCTATAACCCTTTGTTTATCAAAGATTTTTGAGTTGATTTGATGGTGTTTTTTTTCATTTTTGTTGCATAGAGTGGAAAGAGTTCATTTTGGATTGAGTTGAGGTCTTTTTGTTTGTTAAATTGTCAAAAAATCAATGTGTTGTGTCATGTTACTCATGTATGTAATTTTTTTTTTTTTTGTAACTTGCAATTCTTATTGTGCCATAGGTTCACCATTCAACTTCAAAGTTCAAATTTCATCTTACATTAAAACTCAAGAGTCAAGAGTTCAACCAAGTTACAAATATGCCAAGGAAATTGGACCCTCTGTGGGAATTTGGTGAACCTGATGGAGGGTTTGATAGAATAAACTTGAGTTGCAAGTTGTGTAGGCATCATATGTCAGGGGGGGTTTATAGATTGAAGTATCACCTTGCACAAATCCCTGGATTTGATGTAGGGCCTTGCACAAATACAAATCCGAAAATCATACGAAGAGCCATGAGATCATTGGAAGAATTAGAGCACGAGAGAGGCCAAAGCAGAAATGAAGAAGCAACTAGCAAAGAGGGTGCTAGGCTCAAGTGAACATGGAAGTGGCACTAATTCTACTTCAGCATCAATATCGACAACCAACCCGGTCGTTGCCTCATCATTTTTTGTTCCTAGAACCACGCCTGGTTCATAACCATCTATCACTTCAATGCTTAAAAAAACTGAGAAAGAATAAGCTGACAAGTTGTTGAGCAAATTTCTCCTTTTGAGTGATATTCCCTTCAGCGTTGCAAGGAATAATCCATTTTCTCAACTTGATGTTGATGCTATTGCAACAGTTGGCCCAAGGTACAAAATTCCTTCTTATGATGACTTTAGAGGTCAGATTCTTCAAGATGAAAAGGTTGACTGCACCAAAAGATTGGAGGAGTTTACGGCATCATGGGCGCAAACAGGATGCACTGTGATATTAGATGGTTGGAGTCTTGGACCGACCAAAAGGGGAGAACCCTTATAAACTTCTTGGTTAGTTGTCCCAAGGGGACAATGTTTATGAAATTTGTTGATGCATCTTCACATATCAAAGATGCAAAAATTTTATGTGATTTGCTGGATGTGTTTATTTTGGAGGTGGGTGCAGAACATGTTGTCCAAGTTATAACGGACAATGCTGCAAATTATGTTGTTGCTGGTAGGATGCTTATGGAGAGGCATCCTACTTTATTTTGGACACTTTGTGCTGCACATTGTATTGATTTGATGCTGGAGGACATAGGAAAAATTTCCTTTGTCAAAGATATTGTTGACTCATCAAAAAGCATTACAAAATTTATATATAATCATATGTTTGTGCTTAGCTTGATGAGAAAATTCACCAGCAACAAAGAGTTGGTGCGCCCCGCCATTACACAGTTTGCCACCAGTTTCATATCTCTTCAATCCCTCTTTAATTCTATGTGGGATGTGAAGAGAATGTTTATTTCAAAGGAGTGGTGTGCTTTGACAATGAGCTGCAAGCCAGAGGGAGAGGCCATATGCAGATTAGTTTCATACCAGGAAGACTTTTATGCAGAAGTGCAGGAGGTGTGCACCATTACTGAACCTTTGGAAAAGGTTCTTCGATTAGTTGATGGTGACAAAGCCGCAATGGGCTATTTGTATGAGGCCATGGACAGGGCCAAAGAATCCATTCGGGCCTACTATGATGATAAGGGAAATGAGGGGTTTTAGAAACAACTCCTCCTATGGGAAGTGATTGATGAACGATGGAACAACACACTCCATCGTCCCATTCATGTTGCAGGGATCTATCTGAACCCCGCATTTTCTTACTCATGTGGGTTAGTATTTGATACTGAGATCATGGATGGATTCTTAACCTGTGTTCAGAGGATGGTGCGATCTCCAGCAGAACGTTCAGAAATCTTAAAAGAAATGGAGACATACAGGATGGCAGGTGGCACATTTGGCTTTGAGATGGCTGTGACTGATAGGACAACTAAAATGCCAGGTATTTTTTAGTTTGTTTCAAATTTCATTATCTCTTCAAGTTCATAACTTCATGCTTTGCTTCAACTTTCAAATTTCATTTTTTTCTTATGTTTATTTAAAATTTTATTTGTAAATTTGTTGTAGATGCATGGTGGAGAATGTATGGTGTCAAGGTACCCCATCTGCAAATGCATGTCATTCGAATCCTCAGCCAAACATGTAGCTCCTCAGGATGCGAGCGCAACTGGAGTGTATTTGAAAAAATACACAACAAGAAGCGCAACGGGTTAAACTTAAAACTTAAAATATTGCAAATTTCCAAATAAACAATATTTTTTTTATAATCATTATTTCATGATCTTTGTACAGGTTGGAGTCCCAATGACTTAATGACATGGTCTACGTCTACTACAATCTTCAATTGTGGGTGAAGCAACTTGAGAGGATACCTGATATGGAGGCCATCTCATTGGATGGGATTGACACCACTGTTGCATGCAAGGTTGAGGTCGAGAGGCCTCTCATGGAGTCTGCCAATGATTGGTTAGAGCAGGAGGTGGTGGAAGGTGTAGAGGGGGAGGAGGAGGAGTAGAAGGAGGAGGTGACACCACCTACTCGGGCTACCCCTGCCACCAGTAAAGGACGTGGTCTACCTCCTGTAGCTCCTAGTTCTTCAGTTTCTAGAGCACAACAGAGTCCACTGCTAACTCCACCGACATCTACATCTAGAGGGAAAGGGAAAGCTATTGCATTTTCTCGCAAGAGGGGCAGAGGAAATCAGTAGTATTAGACTTTAGTTATTTGGTTCATTTCATTGTATATGACATTATGACTCATGATATGAGATACATTATTATATTTTTTGTTGATATTTTGAGGCTGAGTTGGGACTCAGGAGTCAGGACTTACTATTCAGGACATGATTCACTGTTATGTGCGATGTAGCACTAGAAATGATATTACACATCTTATATATTAGTTCTTTTGTCATATTTATGTGTCGATGTATTTATTTTATGTTGTAGATGCTTTAGATATTTAAAAAAATGAATATTTTTGTATTTTACGATTTTTTTCCCAATTATTTCCTGATTTTTACGATTTTTTCCCTCGCCGATATTATCCCGATAACGATTACTGCAACATTGATTAAAAGTCACTTTAATAAAAAAGTGCTCACTTTATTAGTTAAGTAATAAAGTGAACTTCTAAAAAAAGCATAGGATACCTTTAACGGCAATTTCCATAAGTAGACACCCTCATGGAAATATATGTCTGAGCTACAAACACTAACATAGGGCACACAACCTGGACAAAACCCGGTAATAGACCATGGGACAAATTGCAAAGGGCCACAACAAGAAGGTTGAAAAGGACACAACATATGTACACAAAAACATGGGACAAGCCTGAAATAGTGGGGGGAACAGGCACACATGCATACACAAGGTTGCACAAAGCGGGAGCATGAGTGTTTTTGAGAACGGGAGTGTTGGAAGCATCATTTTCCAAAAATCCTCAAAAGTGAAGCGTCCCACATGTATCTATTGTGTGTGCATGTGTATTACACTTATATTGAAAAGAAAACATCCAGAATACCAAATTGATTGCAAAATATGTGAAAATATGCATATTTGTACATAAATCAAGATAGAAATGGCATCCACAGTACACTAATGATTAATTATTCGAGCATCAACCATCTAGATTCTCGCAATTACAAACAAACATCAATTTTTAAGCATATAATAGAAAGTAGACCATTAAATCATCGAAATAGTTTATCTAACAACTATCAACATGACCAAATAGTAATGTTTATAAAATAGGCCATCTACACACTGAAGTAGGAAGACTGAAAAGTCGAAACTCAAAACACTAATCTATCATCTATGAAAAATAAAGTACTGAATCTATCTGCTATTCTCTCCTCCTTATGCCATCACGATGGGAAGCATGCCAGAACCATATGCTGGACCACGGATTGCATGGCATATCTACAGCAGCCCCATACAAAGCGAGGTTCCGACCTCCATACCAGGGGGATGATTCCTGCAACCCTGTGCATACAAGAGTCCAGAATAGACCAGGGACAGTCCCAAAACAGTACATGAGAAGCACACATCATGAGGCCATGACCAGGCCATGAAAGTCGTAAACGCACATGATTTAGTGCTGGAATACCTCATGGGAACACAATAAATAGAGGCTGTAACTGTAATGTGCCAAGGGAATTTTTTCCCTTAGGGTTTTGTTCTTGTCTAGGGTTTTCGACAAATCATGAAAGGAATATATTAATATATCATAATAGCAGTGCACATTCATCCACAAATATAACTGTAGGTATCCTTCTATATAATGTACTAATGGTATAAAAGATATTCGACAGCCATATATATCTTCAACAAACCACTATAAGTCAGGAGTAACTGTCCGTTGAACAGTAGACCAATAATCCACCAATATAATTCTAACTGTAATCTCAATATTCAATAGATCAACACAACAATGACAATATCCCTCCCAATCTATAAACAAAGATAATCAATGAATGTGCAAACAGCTGATTCTATAAACAAGACCAATTCAACGATGATTATCACATTCACAGTTTCACCGTTTCCAACATCTCATAAACATCTTTTGACTTACAAACTGTAGCAGACCGTGCTGCCAATCTCTACTGCTAATCAACCCTCGTTATTTCCTTAGCTCTCTGCTGTCAGCTAATCTGCAACCCTGGCTTCTGTGTGGACTTCCCTGACCTGCTTGACACCTTGAGTCAGCTCGCTGTAAACTCACATCCAGCTACAGGCAGCCTACTAATCCATGCCACAGATTGCTTTCCTTCTCGCTCAACCCTTGCTTGCTTTAACAGATTATTCGTAGCTACAGGAGGGCCAATTCCAGCCCGAATTGACCTCAGAAAGTGTTCAGTTGCCACAGTAAGATCCTTCCCTATCCTCGCTGGCTTAGCGGACTATTCACTGCCTGAAGAAGGTCAATCAACTGCTTTAGAACAATTCTGTTCAGCTCTTGTTGCAATCCGCTGAGGTTTCCAGCCCTGACTCGACCTCAAGAGGAAGTCTGGCTGCCTTATAGACGGAATTGCCTTCAACTCGTGCTACCTCACAAGTATCGTTCACTATCACAGATGAAACCCTTGGAAGGATCCGTTGTGCACAGATGAAGCCTTAGAGGGGGAATGCAGCCAAATATATGCCCTAGAGGAGTTATGTTGCCCTCACAAAATACTTCAGACTGCTTGTTGGCTTAGAGTTAAGCCACAGAATGCGTCCCAAACCCAATTCTCTCACAGAAATCTCTTGACTTGCCACAAACCAGATAAAGAGCCTCAGAAATTATGCAGAGATACAAAGAAGAGGGGAATTGGCTAGGTTGGATCATCACCACCGAAACTAAACAAAAGAGGAGTCTTAAAACCCTCAGAGCCTCAATGGTTAACAACAACAGAAACACGGGAAAAAATTGTGGTTGAGTTTGTGAAAATTCCTTGTTTAGTACTGAAGCTTGAACATTTTCGCGCTCGCTTTGCATTTCTTGGGCTCGGCTCTGCCCTGCCCGATCTGGGCGTGGAGCTCTGCGTCGCCGGAGAGGCCTTTGGTGAGCGGGGCGTTCTGGATTGGTGCGGTTCTGGCCCTCGTGCTAGATTTGCTCCTGTGTTTTGACAGCTCTGGGGGTTGATCTGAGTTGGTGTATGGGGTCCCTGCTTTGATCCCCGCTCCTCATTTCCCGACCATGTCGAATGGAGGTGGATCCCTTCCGCCTTCAGATCTAGATGCATTCCGATCCCTTGTTGCTGCAGCTGATAAGCGGCCGCCCTCGGTCATGCAACAAAAGTTCGTTAAAAAGTTGGACAACATCCCTACGGTGTCTCTACCGGTAGATGATGCTTGTAGATCAGCGCTAAACCTTGCCGAAAGGGGCCTCATCGGCCAGTTCACAAGGCTATGGCCATCCCCGAAGGCAGTAGAAGATTGGGTCAAACAAAACTAGATCCCACTGGTTAAGGAAGGAATAAAAAGCCATTTCGTAGGCAAAGGGTTCTTCATCTTCGTGTTTGACAATGGGGAAGCCCAAAGCTTGATCTTCAGAAGTGGGCCTTATTTCATGGGCCCTCAAGGGCTATATTTGAACAAATGGTCTCCAGATTTTGACCCTGCTCAAGATGTGCCCACAGCCGTTCCTGTTTGGGTGCGCCTCCTGCACCTCCCTCTCCACTGTTGGAGTCAGAGCTCGCTGCAATCCATTGGCAATGCCCTAGGCAGGTATATTGATAAGGCCCCGAGGAAGGATCAATTCTCCTGCACACGCATCTGTGTGGAAGTTGATCTGGAGGTCGAGCTCCCTGAAGCCATCAAACTTTCGGTGGCAAACTGGTCGCACATTCAAGAGCTAGATTACGAACAACTGCCCTTTAAATGTCGACATTGTCATGAATATGGGCATTTTGCAAGATATTGTAAAAAAAAAAATGAGGAAATAGCAGAGAAAGAAAAAGGCGAGCAGTGGAAGCAAGCAAAGAGAACAGCAAGCAGCAGGCAGAACAACAAAAACAAAGCAAAAGAGACAGGGAACAAAACAGGGCAAGAAGATGCAAGTAATCAAAACAGTGGAAGCAAGGAAGCTATCAGCGTTGCAGGAGAGTCGAGACAAAAACCCCTTCGAATCTCTTACACCACCATCAGATCCTCCAGAGGCCGAGCAGGAAGATCCACCACAGATGAATAATGCAGACAATCAAGAGCCAGGTAACATCCCAAATTCGAACTCTAGCAATACTTCTTCTCCTTCTTATGCTGACATCATAAAACAAAAGAAGAAGAACCTAGAAAACACGAGCTCATCTGATGAGGAAACCTTTGAAAGGCCATCAAAAAAAGTGGGAAGAAGAACAAACAAGGAAACTAGGGAAGAAGAATCAGAACGGCAGAAAACCCTAGGCAGTCAACCTACCATTGAAATGACCATCGGAAGAAATATAAGACCAAGGACGTCCAAGGGAGGAGGCCCCACCCCATCAAGTGGTAAATGATGCAACTGGTCTCTTGGAACTGTAGAGGACTAGGTAATCCCAATAAGGCAGAGGCTATCAAAGACTTATTGAAGATGGAAACCGCGGACATCCTTATGCTCCAAGAGACCAAAATAGAAGGGGAAACCCTTCTAAACACTAGCATTATGAAATGGAAATACGATTCAGGAAAGGCTGTCAGTGCAAGGGGCTCGGCTGGAGGAATAGGCACATTTTGGTCAAAAAACTCCTTCTCATTAGAACGATTCTCTGAGACCCAACATTGGATCTTCACAGAACTGCACCACACTGCAAGCAACCTCCCCCTTGCTCTGTTTAACTTGTACGTACCTGTTCATTATGAAGAAAAGAGAGAGTGCTGGAGGACACTCTTGGATTATATAGAGCAGATCAACCCCACAAATATAGTCATAGGCGGTGATCTGAATATAATTCTAGATCCCAAAGAAAAAAGAGGAGGGATTACCTCTAGGGATCCTTTCATCAATACAGTGGGAAATCTGATACTGCAGTGGGACTTAGTTGACTTCAAACCCGTGAAAGGCAAATACACCTAGACTAACAATAGAACAAGAGAAAATCAAATCTCTGCTAGGCTGGATAGATTTCTAATCAGCAGCTCTTTAATGATGGACAACAGAATAGTTTTTTCCAAGATCCTTCCAAAGCTCACATCGGACCATAAGCCAATCCTTTTATGCCTAAAAGAAGAAGAAGATCTAGGCCCCCTTCCATTTCGTTTTAGTCCTCTCTGGGCAGCTAAAGAAGGGTTCTTTGAAACAATCCAAACAGCATGGAGGATAGATGTATTCGGATCCCCAAGCTTTGTGTGGGAACAAAAAATGAAAAACACAAAAAAAGCTCTTAAAGATTGGATAAAGAAATCCATGCAAACCCCCACTAGGCAAAGGAAGGAGGCAGTTCTTCAGTTGGAAGGAATACAATTCGAAATGGAGGAGAAAGATCTCTCTCCCACAGACTTAGCCAATGAAAAATCTGCCCAAAGGAATGCATACTATTCCTTTAGAAATGAAGAAGAACATTGGCGCTTAAAGTCTCGAAGTCTGTGGCTTAAATCTGGGGACAGAAATACCACATACTTCCATAGACAGTGCAGGGCTCGCCTCTCACGTAACCATATAGCAGAAATTACCAGCACTAGCGGTCAGGTGTATAAAGGATTTTCTCAAATCAAAGAAGCAGTTGTAAACCATTTTCAGAACCTCCTTAGTGCGGAAAGAAACGGGAATGAGGAGGATGCAGTAGAGTTTCTCACAACCATTCCAAATTTAGTCAGCGTGGAAGATAATGATTCTTTGATGAGCCCAGTCACGGAAGAAGAGATAACTAATATAGTCTGGTCCATGGAACCAGACAAAGCTCCAAGACCTGACGGATTCCCAATTCATTTTTATAGAATTTGCTGGGAGATAATCAGATCTGATCTCTTCAGAATGATAAGAGGAATCTTGAGGAAGGCAAAAGTGGGAGGAGGAATAAACTCCACCTTCCTCGCTTTAATCCCCAAGGAAACAAATCCAGGCTCCTTTGATAGATACAGGACGATCTCACTCTGCAATTCATCCTACAAGATCGTGGCCAAACTACTGGCTAACAGAATTAAGCCCCTTCTCCAAAAGCTCATCTCTCCGACCCAAGGAGGATTTGTGAAAGGCAGACAAATCCTAGACAATGTCATTCAAATCCAAGAAGCCCTCCACTCCAGTCAAACACGGAAAGAACAAGGTATGATTATCAAACTGGATATGTGTAATGCTTTTGATAGAGTTAATCGTTCTTTCCTGTTCAGGGTTCTTGCAGCCTTTGGATTCAATCAGGAATTCATAAACCTCATCAAAGCTTGCACTGAAAACATCTGGATCGCCCCAATGGTGAATGGTAGACCAGCTGAGTTCTTTTTAGCCACCAGGGGACTAAGGCAGGGCTGCCCTCTTTCTCCCTTTCTCTACATTCTGATGGCTGATTCACTAAGCAGAAAGCTGACTCAGGAGAAACAAATTGGTTCCATACCTGGGATAAGAATTGTGCAAGGCATAGCCCCAGTGAATCACACGCTCTTTGTTGATGATTCACTTCTGCTTGGGGGTGCTTCCATGAGAATTGCTAACTCCTTCAAGACCATTCTCCAAAAGTATTGCAGCATCTCCGGAGCGTTAATCAGTGAGAGGAAAAGTGTTGTTTATGGATGGAATACAGATCAACAAACAATTGAAAGGATTGCCAGCGAATTGGGGTTCAAAGGTTATGTAGCGTGGGACAAAATAAAGTATCTCGGTCTCCCCTTGACAATGGGATCCAACCGCAATCACTTGGGGGAGGAGGTGATTTCAAAGTTCAAAAAAAAGATTGCAGCGTGGGGTGGCGTTTGGCTCACCACAGGCGGCAAGCTCATTCTTATTCGATCTGTGCTTTCAGCTTTGCCTACATTCCAAGCCTCTCTGCTGATGGCTCCAAGACAAATTGCAGATCAAATCTCCTGTCTAATGCAGAATTTTCTGTGGAACGGTGGGAAGGGAAACAGCAATCGATTTCATCTAATTAATTGGGAAACAGTGAAGCGTCCCATTGCCGAAGGCGGACTCCAAATTCGTGACCCCCAGGAAGCAAATTTAGCCTTGGGCTGTAAACTTCTGTGGCAACTATTAACCGAGCCTACGCATCCTGTCAGCCAGCTCTTAAAACTCAAGTATCTCAAAAATCAGTCGATCACCTCCTTCAATCCAGCGCTTTCTCCTAGAGGAACGCAGGCTTGGAGGCTCTGCTGTAAAGGGATCGATTTCTTTAGAACTCATTTGTATAAAATTCCAGGGAATGGAAAAAATACATTGTTGTGGAGAGATCAAATCATGGGTCACCCTCCACTTTCAGCTATTAATGAAATTGTAGATTTAAGAGCTTGGTTAAGTTCAAAAGGAATCCGGAAAATCAAGGATATAGCAGAGTGGGATAACAAAGGCAATTGGCAGTGCTGGACATTGCCTAACATTCCAGCGCATCTAAAAAATCAGTTAAATACTCTCACAGATGCAATTACAGACTTTACACCTGTGCATAAGGACGAGGAAGACTCATGGGGATGGGGAAAAACAGGGGTGTACACAGCCAGACAAGGATACTTACAGATGCAAGGCAAAAAGAACTCTCCGCACCCGGAAACAGTGTGGAATCAGATCTGGGAAAACTTCAGCATCCCCAAGATCAATTTCTTCTTTTGGACTTTGTTCCACAACAAAATCCTTACTGGAGATAATCTGTGCAGAAGAAACATAGCTGGTCCTCATCGATGTGTGTTCTGCAAAAATGCATTGGAAACCTCAGTCACATGTTCATCGATTGTGAGTATGCACAGAAGGCCTGGACTAGCTTCTTGACAGGTCTGATTGTGAGACCCCCAGCACATTGTTCGATCACAGACATGTTCTCGTCTTGCAAAGCTCGATACCCCTTCAACATCGCTGACAAATCTCTTTGGCATAAGGTGTGGATTGCAACACCAAAATACGTTTGCTGGAAGCTGTGGCTTGCCCGGAACGAAGTTGTCTTCAACCAAAAAGAAATGACTGCTGATAATGTTGCGGAGCAGGCCAAGAAACTTCTATTAGAAACTCTGAGACACTCCATTGTCAAAGACAGTTCCCTTCGAAATGAAGAAAGGGCATGGCTGGATGGCTTCTCCCCCATGCCAAGACCTTCAACAATCATTCGCCCAAATCATAAGGAAAATTGGCAGATTCGAGACACCTTGGATAGTTTCCAGAAGTGGTGGAAATCACAAGGAAAATGCACTATCTTCTTTGACGGAGCCTCGAAAGGCAATCCAGGCAGGTCAGGAGCAGGAGGGGTTATTTACTTCCCGAATGGGAGAAAAGAGGACTTCAGCTGGGGACTTGGGCTTAAAACCAATAATCAGGCCGAAGTTCTCAGTCTCTTAAAAGCTTGTCAACTGGCCAGAAAAGAAAACCCAAGGGAAGTCTTAGTCTTTGGAGACTCAGAATTGCTGATAAAATCTCTAATAAACAAGAAAGGGCTCAAAGATCCAGCGCTAAACAAACAGCTTACAAGAGTGAACAGACTTCTGAAGAACTTCTCCTCAGCTCAAATCTTCCATATCCTCAGAGAATTAAACACAGAAGCAGACAGACTGGCAAATACAGGATGTACTCTAGAAAAAAGCATGATCAGCATAAATGCAGGAGCATCGAATATGGCAACTATTCCCTAAATGAGCAAGGCATTCTTGTAAAAGCAGAGAATTGTATTGTCTGAAACAGTGAATTGTAATGCTTGATTTGGCTTCGGCCATCTATCTCTATAAATAAAAATAACCGTTTCAGTTAAAAAAAAAAACCCTCAGAGCCTCAACTCACAAACAGAAATATCCAATCCACAATCAATCTTCTTCTATACTTCATCATCCTTCATGTCCCCATGTCACAAACAGAATATATTTCAGTAGACCTAGTCACCCACTTGAGGTGTCTTTTTTATTTTGTGGGCGGATGGGTGGACAACTCAAGCTCTCATTTGTCATGTCTCATTGTATCAATTCATAGTGATTGATTCTTTAGCCTACAAACACCATATTTTGTGTTTCTCTTGTTCATGGGTTCATCTTATATTCTGAATAGAATGTGCTTATGGTTCATACTGATTCAGGGTTTGTTGATGGTTCCATTTGATCCTTCTCTCTTGTCATCTCAACAAAAATGGCAAAAGAGTAACGGCCTAGGGGATTTTGGGATAAGAAATCTGAAATCACGTCCCCATGTATATTATACATATAATTGATTAATAATGTGCTGTGAAGTGTTATGTTTTTTTGTGAAAAGAATAAAAAATAATAATGTGTTGCAAAGTGTCTAGACGGGAACAAGATTGAAACCGGGTATGGAAAAAGAAACAGGCTTCCTGGTCAGGTTTCTAGGAACATAATAGAGATGATAATATGAAGCCATACAAATATTTCAATTTACCTACCAAACGGAAGCGGCTCTTAGTATCTGCTGTGATACTCAGTAAAATGACAGCATTGTCCTGCAGATAAAGGAAGGAAAGTCCAATGTACTAGTCAAGGATATATACCTCTCCATGATAGAAAATTTTATGGATGCCCCCGGAGAGTATTCTCCTAGTCCCTTTGGAAAACTGGTGTTTCTCTCAAGATCATTCTATTTGCATGGCTAGTATTTCATGATAGAAATCTCACTTGGACTAATTTGCAGAAAAGGAACTGGCACCGGCCAGCCATATGCTCAATTTGTTTTGCTGAAGCGGAAGACAATTTTCATATTTTTCTCAACTGTCATAACACACACTGACAAGGATTCTTTGGAATCGACTGGCAACACATTTCGGCTTTGCTGTCATTTCACACTCCTCTATTATGGATGCCCTTCAATGGTGGAGATCCCAGAAAATCGAATGGAGACCTATCCCACTTTTAGTTTTCTGGTTTGTCTGGAAGTGGCGGAACAAAAAAAAAATTGAAAATGGAAAGGAGGATTTTGGACACTTAAAAGAAAAAATTATTCCATTTTCTTCAGCAATCCTTCCAGTTTTTCCCCGCCAAACAAAATCTCAGCATATTTCAGCAACAGTCCAGCTCTCCATCCCTCGGGCACACTTCGATGGAGCATCGAAGGAAGGCATATGTGGTTGCGGAGTTTATTTACACCTGGCAAAGGATCTGCAGTACTATATCTACTGGAATGGTGGATTGGGAACGAACAACCGAGCTGAGGCAATGGCTCTCCATGGACTTCTCATCTTCTGCACCTTTTTGGAGATTGGCTCAATACATATTTATGGTGACTCAAAAGTCATTATAGAGCACGTCATTGGAAATCATTCTATAAAAAATGACTCTCTCACAGGATGGATGCACAGAATTACAGCACTTTGGAATCCATCTCGCTTCCCTATATCACACATCAAGCGCTTGCAAAATGTGGAGGCGGATGTACTTTTAAAAAAAAAGTTTGCAATCCTCTCGAGGTATGTGGCACCTGAGCATCTCTGTTGATTCCATTACATACTACCCACATCCCTTCAAAATGCCCGGCATATAGTTGTCGACAGATCTGGTATGTTTAATTTTTTCTCGAACAAAATATCCTGTCCTTTTGCTATTTTTCCGCTGTTTATAAAACTGATGGGTCTCCAGCAAGCAGATATGACCAGTCTACAGGAATTAATATTCTCCGGAAAAAAATCAAACTGGTTCTTATTTTTCTCGCTGGCAAACATCCTACTGGTCTGACTATATACTCAATCTACAGTATGTACTGCATATATTTTTGACTTATAAAATATATATATAGCTTTTTCTCCTTAAAAAAAAAACTCACCTCCAATAACACACTAATATAAACGTAAAAATCATTCAAAATAAGAAAACTTTTTATCAGGTCTGTTAGGCTGTCGTCTAGCTGCAAGTAGGAGTACTTGTGATAACGATGACCTGAGATCAAATCCTGGCCTGCAAGCTCTGCTAGGGAAAAAAAAATCAGAGACCAGGTGAAAGTCTTGGAAACATTAACAGCTTGCTGATGTGGCGAATTAAGTGTAAAGCAACTCTGATCTCGGGCATCAATGCTCAACTGTCCGCGTTAAAAAATATATATATAAAAGAATGCTTTGCCATATTTTAAAGGCGTTTCTCCTCTTTACTTTTATCGTTTCACACTGTTCTACTGAGTTGAACTTGGATATCACTATTAAACAGCCTTCCTATTTTCACAAGAAAAAGCTTCAAGCCGAAGCATATTTATCTAGTTTCAAGTAGATTGAATGTGGTTTTCATGCTTTCTCAACCTATATTCAGCTTAGAGATCCAAGCATTAACTATCGCAGGTGTATCAGAAACTTTAATATATAAAATAACAGGTGGTGAGATGGGAATGTTACTGCGTAAGAAGAATTCGAGGCTTCCATGGCTGTTTCAATTCAACTCCTCTTTTCCGAAATCCCTGGCATGATTCAGTCTCAGAGTAGAGTTCTGTGCCAAGGGAAGCAAACACCCCGACAGCGATGATAATACCGTGTGAGTGGCCGTGTAATATCATTGAGGGGTTTTGAGCGTGTAATATTATTGAAGGTTTTCTTTTGGACGAAAAAAACTTTCATTTTTCATCAAGCAAATGAGAAATTACATATCGCTTTATAAACGGCATAAACCAAATAGAAGTAGGCAAATCATTGAATCAGACCAAAGAAGTATAGAGGAGATCACTAAGAACCAACATGTAGAAATAGACAAATGAAATAACGAAAGAAACGGCAAGAAAAAACAAGAAACCCTCACCAAGATATGAAACTGAATTTGAACTGAATGGATGATTCAATTATGATTCTCCGCTCTGTTTTATTTCATGTGTAGTACATTAGTTTTATATCATGCCTATCGTTACATCTATCGTTACATAACCGACTATTCGGTATGCAAATTACAATTTACATGGAAAAAAAAAAAAAAATAAATAAATAAATAAAAAATTATTAATTTGTTGTCAATACTAACAAACTCCACCTTGACAACAATTTCCTAATCTCTTGCCCATGCCTATTCATCATCTTTTCTGCAAGCCAAGAGAAGCTAAACACCACTGCAGCTTCTCTACTGTTACTGGCTTTGTGAATATGTCTGCACAATTCTCTCGTGTATGGACCTTTTTAAGAGTTACTTTTCTGCCATCGATCACATGTCTCAGAAAATGATACCTTACATCAATGTGCTTGGTTCTGCTGTGATAGGCAAGATTTGTAGCCAAGTGAATAGCACTTTGACTGTCACAAAGTACATGCACTTTCTCCTGTTTTCTTCCAATTTCATCTAGCAGACCCTTTAACCAGATTGCTTCTTTACTGGCATCTGAGGCAGCTATATATTCGACTTCAATAGTGGACAATGCAACTGTTTCTTGAAGCTTTGACATCCAACTAATCGCTCCACCTGCAAGAGTAAAGACATAACCTGTAGTAGATCTTCTTTTGTCCAAATCACCTGCATAGTCAGCATCTACATATCCGCAGGCTGATCCTTCACTACCATTAAAGACGATGCAACAGTCACTTGTGCCTCTTAGATATCGAAGCACCCATTTCACTACTTGCCAATGTTCTTTACCTGGATTTGCCATGAACCTGTTGACAACTCCAACTGCATGTGAAATGTCAGGTCTTGTAGATACCATCGCATACATTAAGTTGCCTACCGCATTTGCATATGGTACATGAGACATATACTGCTTTTCTTTATCAGCTCTAGGACTTAAAACCAAAGAAAGCTTAAAATGGGAAGCTAGCGGAATATTAACAGGTTTCACAGTGTTCATAGAGAACTTTTCAAGTACTTTCTCCACATACTTCTGCTGTGATAACTAAAGCTTACCATTTTTCCTGTCTCTGTGTATCTCCATGCCCAAGATATGTTTTGCTGCTCCAAGATCCTTCATATCAAACGTCCTAGAGAGTTGAGCCTTTAACCTGTTGATCTCTTCCATGCTTTTGCTTGCAATAAGCATATCGTCAACATACAAAGCTAAGATAATAAATATGTCATTGAAACTTTTGAAGTATACACAATGATCATACTCACTTCTTATAACGTTCTGGCTCACCATGAAGGAATCAAACTTCTTGTACCATTGTCTGGGAGACTGCGTCAGACCATACAATGATTTCCTGAGCTTGTAAACTAATCTTCTACTGCGACCTTGTACAAAACCTTCTGGTTGTTCCATATATATCTCTTCATTCAAATCACCATGTAGAAAAGCTATTTGAACATCTAACTGTTCTAACTCAAGATTAAGTAACGCAGTTAGTGCCAACACAGTACGAATAAAAACAAGTTTTACAACTGGAGAAAAAATCTCATGAAAGTCTATACCTTCAACCTGAGAATACCCTTTTGCTACTAGTCTCGCCTTATACCTTTCGATACTTCCATCAAATTTCCGTTTCAGCTTGAAGACCCATTTACATCCAACAACACTTCTCCCTTCAGGAAGCTCTACAAGATCCCAGGTATTGTTCTTGGCTAAGGAGTCCATTTCTTCTTCCATAGCCATTTTCCATTTTTTGCTATCTGTATCATCTACTGCTTCTTGATAACAAGAAGGTTCCCCATCTTCAGTAATCAAAGCAAAAGATGAAGTAGAATCTTCATACCTTTTGGGAGTTTTCCTTTCCCTTGTAGACCTTCTTAGAGCGACTGGTTGCTGAACTGGTTCAGAAACTTGAAGTGGTTCAGAAGCTTCAACGACTTCCTTTGTGTGTTCAACACATTTTTCTCCAGAAGTCTCTCCTTCCTTTCGACTGTCACCGAAAGGTCTAGCCTCCAACTGAACTCGTTGATTTGGCGATACCTGTTCCTGTTCAATTCTTTCAACATTTGATTTTAAAAGAGAGGATTCATCAAATGTTACATCTCTACTAATGACTATCTTCCGCAATGTAGGATCCCATAACCTATATCCTTTCACTGCATAGTCATACCCAACAAAGACATAACATTTCGACTTTGGATCTAATTTTGAACGTTGATTTTTCGGAATAAGAGAATAAGCATCACAACCAAATATCCTCAAATGTGAATAGTCACAAGACTGACCTGTCCAAACTTCTTCAGGAATTTTACAATCAATTGCTACTGAAGGTGATCTGTTAACTAAATAACAAGCAGTAGATACTGCTTTTGCCTACAACTCCTTTTGCAAGTTAGCATTGCTGATCATGCTTCTGGCTCTTTCCATAAGAGTCTGATTCATATGCTCAGCAACACCATTTTGTTGAGGAGTATAAACAGCAGTTTTGTGTCTAATAATTCTCTCATCCTTACAGTATTGTTCAAATTCAACTGAAGTGAACTCACCACCATTGTCAGTTCTTAAACATTTAATAGATTTGCCTGTTCTTTTCTCTACCATTACTTTAAATTGTTTAAAGACATTTAATACATCAGCTTTCCTTTTTCGCATATAGACCCAAACTTTACGGGAGTAATCATCATTAAACGTTAAAAAATACAGTGCACCTCCATATGACACAACAGGGGATGGTCCCCACAGATTAGAATGAATATAGTCTAAAACATCTTTACTATTATGATTTCCAACTTTAAATCTCTGTTTACATTGTTTTCCATACACACAATGTTTACAGAAATCTAACTTCAAGGATTTCAGATCGGGAAGAGATTTACGTTTCATCAGTATCTGAAGACCTTTCTCGCTCATATGACCCCATCGCTGATGCCATAAACGAGTACCTGCTTCTTCCTTTTCTGATGCAATCGCTGCTTCACTGACCTGAGTACTTCCTTTTACCCTGTAAAGATTTCCGACCTTTTCTACCTTCATAACCACAAGGGCTCCTTTAAAGACTTTAAAGACGCCATCCTGACCTGTAAACTTATAACCATCTGAATCCAACACTCCCAAAGAAATCAAAATTTTCTTCAGATCAGGTACATGTCTAACACTAGTTAATGTTCTAACTGTGTTATCATACATCTTAATCCTGATATCTCCCATCCCAACAGTCTGACATGACACATTGTTACCCATAAACATAGAACTACTGTTTACATTTTTATACGAAGTAAACCAATTTCTATGTGCGCACATGTGATGCGAAGCACCAGAGTCTAACAACCAGCTATCTAAACCTTGAGAGACATTACATTCAAGTGAAGTTTCATCTATCATACATAATTCTTCAGCAGATAAAACTTCGTTTATCATACCTGAATCAACCTGATTCGCTTCCTTATTCTGGTTTTCGGATTCCTTTCGTTTCCAACAGTCTTTCTTCAAGTGTCCAATTTTATTGCAGTTCTAACATTTTGCCTTACACTTCTTTCCCTTCGATTTCAATCTGGAAGACCCCCTTGGTTTTTCTCCTCTTTCCTTTGAGCGTCCTCTAGCTACTATGGCTTCTGATGCAGGATGGTATTGAGAGCTCGGGCATCCAAGTCCTCCCAGTCTGTAGTAGTCATGGTTGCAGGTTTCTTAGTTGCTCCATCCAATGCCTTGTGCAACCCTTGTTGCACAAGCAGATCCCTAACCTTCAGTTTCCAAAGAGCAAAATTGCTCTTTCCGGTGAATTTCTCCACCTCGAATTTTGCATTCGACATCTTGGCCATTTTCTAGGGTTTCAATCTTCATTCTAGGGTTTCTTCTTAAAAAAAATATTTCAATTGTCTTCTTCCAACCAATGATTTCCAATTCCAACAAAGGATTTCCAAGTTTTAACTCTTCCTACTTCAATTTTCTTGAAAATTTTCACAAATTGACTTAAAAACCCTACAAAAATTTTGCTGAATATTTTTCAAGAAAAACCTTTGTTTGTTGATCCAAAGAAAAAACCCTTTAACAAACCCAGAATTTATGTAACAATTGCTGGGAAAAAAAATCATACCCGGTCTTTCACGCAGCTTTGACCAGCACCTGCTCTTCAAGTTGGCTCTGGCTTCTTCAACCAATACGCAGAAAAAAAAATATAGCCTCTTTGTAGGCCGCAAAATGGGCCTCCTTGCCAATCCATGCAGCGTCTTAGCAATCAACAATCAGGCAGATTCACCAGCGTTTTCTTCTGGGCAGCCAATCCACGCAGCGTCTAAGTGATCAGCAATCAGGCAGATTCACCAACGTTTTCTTCTGGGCAGCTAATCCATGCAGCGTCTCAGCAACCGGCAATCAGGCAGATTCACCAGCGTTTTCTTCTGGGCAGCGGTCAAACTTCTTCGAACAACACGCAGAGAACACGGTCTCCCAATGTATTTTCTTTCTCTTCGTAGTGGCAGTGCATGCAGCCAGCGCAGCGTTTCCTCCGATCCTTCACGCAGGGCAGCAGATAAGCAGTCTCAGCAGTTCCTTCTCTTTACTTAGGCAGGGGCCTCCTCTTCACGCTGGTTCCACGTAGTTTTATAAAAAAACTTCACGCAGGCTCCGGATCTTCACGCAGGCTCTGTATTCCAAAAACTGGCCTCATGCAGCCTCTCACGCAGGGAGATTCCGGCAGCGGATTCTTCCCCTGCAATTTTCACGCAGGTAGTTCGACGGTTCTGGAACAGGCCTTCTTGCTCCACGCAGGTTCTGCCTTCTTGCTCTCACGTAGCCTAGGCAGATTCCGGTCCAGATTCTTCCCCTGCAATCTTCACGCAGGCAGTTCGACGGTTCTGGACAGAGTGATAACACGCAGCAGTCGTCCACTGAAACAAATGACCCAACCAACCTTCCTATGCAGTGTCTCCTCAACTTAACTCATGCTCTGATACCACTTGTTGGTGGAATAGGAGAAATAATAGGAAAGAATTACACACATTCAGTTATATATTGACCAAGAAAACAACATAACTGGAAACCAAACACACAAATAGACACACATGATTTACGTGGTAAAACCTTGACAGGGTGTCAAGGAAACATCCATGGGGCAAGGGATTGGAATCTATTAATTCAAGAATGATTCTCCACAATTACATTTCTCAGGCATTCACTAGTTTTATATCATCGACCTCCGTTACATAACTAACATTTCGGTATAAAGCTGACTAGTTACATTTTACCCAAAATTACATAATTCGTTGTCAAACTAACAATTATCTTGTGAGCGATCTCTACCCAAGTTTTATATGGTTGGTTTGCTAACTTTAACGCTGTTAAATTTGTTAATGACTATAAAGCAATACTGAAAGTGGATAGAGAAAACATGCATTAGTTTGTTGACAATTTAAATATATTATGCATAATTACTGTCATGAGGATTATAGTTGGTAAAAATTAAGGGATTTTGGGTGTCCTGTTTGGATTTATCTTCTTGCTTGCAGGCCATTTGGAAAGTGCTTCGAATATACTGTGATATATTCAAGATATACGGTAACAAAAAAAATCCATAAGGTGTTATTTCACATATCCAAATGCATACTCTAGTTTATTCACTTTATTATAAAAGGTGAGGCTTACATTTGCGCACCTGCTCCCCTGGAAGTTGACTGTGTACATGTGTGCACATAGAGGGTGTGCATTTATGTACATGTGTACAAATTAACATCCTTACACTCACCACCTACCCTCCCAAAGGAGTGGATATATATTTGTACAAGTGTCCTTGAGGAGTGAGGGTGTGTACTTGTGCAGGTGGTGGTTCTGTGTTTACATTTCTGCATGTGCATGAGAAATGCACAAATGCACATACATTTCCCACCCTCTTAGAAGGTTAAGGTATATATTTGTGTACATGCCTCTAAGTGGTGAGGGTGTTCATTTGTGTGGGTTGGGGTTGGCGTGTTTACATTTGTGTACATGTGCAAAAGTGCTCGGGGGAGGGTGTGCATTTATATGATAGATCACATTTTGTCAATGCTCTTTTCAAATTGGTTGTAGCACTTAGTTAGTACTTATAGTATATATTTTTTGACCAAATACATAGATTTTATTGTTTAAATCTTATCTTTATTATTAAGCTGCTCCACATAACTAGTTCTCATTGACGGTGGTAGTAGTAGTTGCTGTTATGATTATTGTCATACTTTAAATGTTCTATGAATTGATCATTTTTCAACAGCTTAAATTAATCGGAAGAGAAATCAACATTTTTGGCTAAAATCTAACAATTTTTTTTATGGATTCTTGGAATTTGCATATATTATATGTTAATGTTGTACAATCTGGTTACACTAAGGGTATCCGAGGGTGCTGAAACTAGTTATGCATTAAAACAATACTTTAATCCATCCAAAAGTGCAATTTTAACAAAAAAAAATGTAAAGTCAAATTCCAATAACAACAAACCAGAAAAAAATTAAAAATGTATATATTTTACCTTTTTATAAATAAAAATAATCAAGTTCAAAACATATGTATGAATACTATTATAAAGTAACACAAACTCTATAAACATTGTGAAATCGAACATGAACAACTTCATTAATCCCTTTGGGGTAGTACTTATCATTGGATGCTTGAAAATAATCACATCAAATAACACAAATGTAACAATTAACAACTATAAAGAAGAAAAATAACAATTGTTGGCAAATGTAGAAGGAATTGAAAAACGGTACAAGCTTTATGTAATTCTAAATCCTTACAAAATTCCATGAGGACACCATAATCAATATTCAAGAGCACGAGCCGAGCCAAAATGATAAACCTCAAAAACCTGAGACACACGTTGCTCAAAGACTAATATCATAGGATTGTTAGTCAAAGGAAGACTTACACACCATGGCATATTAGTATCTTTAGGAAATTTGTTATAACTGAAAAATTGAGTCCATGGATAGAGAGAAGCCAACTCCAAACATTCTATGATACAAATGGCAAGCAAAATATCTCAATGTGGAATCTTTGCAAGTAAACAATTAACCGATAAAACATGTTGGAGCAAAAATATTTATACATAAGCAACCAAATAGATGCTAAACTATTCTGAGCACATGACATGGGGCATGCAACAACAAATGTGAAAACCATAAATATTCAAGGTGACACACAAATAGTCTTGAAGATTGAATTTTGACTCAACATTTTCATCAAATATTGGTGAACTAGTAATAATATCAAAAGATAAACCCTCAAACTATGACCACCAAGATAACGAAGTAACAATAATAGAAAAGGTAAAAAATAAATGACTCAATTACTCGCAATTTTTTATGAATTACCAACTTGTTGCGGCCACAATTATGACTTGCATATAAATTTTGTTAATGTCAGTTTTAGTTTGCTTTCTTTTACTTTGATTGTTTTAGACTTATTTGATTTTCGTTTTTTATAGCCCCATTGCTTTCGTCTCCCCATCAGTCTTCCAACAAAGATTTCGCCTAATTTCACTGTACGGTTTGAAAGATATGACCTATCAAAGTTTGACTCATTTTCACCGCTTGGACATATAAAAAGTAAATCTTATTCATATTTTATAATTTATTTTATAGTCAAATTAATATATAAATATAATCAAATAGTTAATTAATTAATTTATTTAACTATATTATTTAATTGTATATTAATTAATTTTGTAAATATTTATTTTAATTCGTAAATATATTATGTTATTAATATATAATATATTAATAAATCATCGAGTTCAATCGTCAGTCTTCCAACAAAGATTTCGCCTAATTTCACTGTAACGGTTTGAAAGATATGACCTATCAAAGTTTGACTCATTTTCACCGCTTGGACTATAAAAAATGTAAATCTTATTCTATTTTATAATTTTATTTATAGTCAAATTAATATATAAATATAATCAAAATTTAGTTAATAAATTTATTTAACTATATTAATTTAATTGTATTAATTAATTTGTAAATATTTATTTTAATTCGTAAAATATATTAAGTTTATTAAATATAATATATTAATAAAATCATCGAGTTCAATCGCGTAATATATATATATATATATATAATCATTGGGCCAAGCCCATATATATATATATATAAATATATACATTAGAAAGAAAGAAAGAAAGAGAAATTATTTTAACGTCCACGAGGCTAACGATACTTTATGGGACAGATTGCTTCTTCATTTGTTTGATGTATTTGGCCCTTTTTCTGTGAAGCTTCAACATAAATTCTCCCAACGTTTCGACAAACCCTTCGCTAAATAGATTACTCCAAAAGCTAGCTGCCAACATATCTGCATAACTTTCCTTCTTGTCTTTGAAAGCCTCACATTATAAAATGAAATGTTTTTCTATTTCCACTTTTCTGGAAGAACAAAAAATGCAAGTTCTTTCCTCCCACACTTCCTTTGGCCTTTTCAATGCCCTGTTTCACAACAGAGTTGATGAGAATTAGTCACATTATAAAATGAAATGTTTTTCTATTTCCACTTTTCTGGAAGAACAAAAAATGCAAATTCTTTCCTCCCACACTTCCTTTGGCCTTTTCAGTGCCCTGTTTCACAACAGAGTTGATGAGAATTAGTCACATTATAAAATGAAATGTTTTTCTATTTCCACTTTTCTGGAAGAACAAAAAATGCAAATTCTTTCCTCCCACACTTCCTTTGGCCTTTTCAGTGCCCTGTTTCACAACAGAGTTGATGAGAATTAGTCCTTAACTGAGTAATAAGAATTTTGGCTTTCCAAGATATATTGGCCTCTATGTATGCTTTTGGTTGATGACTATGAGTGGGATTAAACACTTCAATATAGTAATTTTTCTTTCTTCCTAGCTCCTTGTCCCAAGTACGCTTGTGGAACTTTTCCATAACAAAAGCTTTATCTCTTCGCTGTTTATGGGACACGCGTTCAAGCAAATATCCCATTTACTAAACCATTTGTTATTTTGCTACATCCAAGTTTTTTTGCTCTTGCATAATTTATCATTAAAGACAACCTTAGGCCATCTACCCTCTTCCATTTGCTCAATTTTTTTTAAATACTTTATGACTCGCACCATAGCAATTGCTTCAATAGGAGTAGTCCCTGTTTCACTTAACAAGATATCATAAGAAATTGCACTTTTAATTTTAAATTTGTTTGTAATCAAACGCTTATGAATTTTCTCAATTTGTCTCCACTGCATGTCGAATGCACCGCTGGCCCATAGTTCACAACCATAGAGAATCACCAGAATCACTAGAAGCCCAAAAATAGTTTGAGTGGTTTTCCAGTGCCACAACTCTGCCTCTCTACACTTATTTTGAAAAGCATAACAAATTTTCCAACCCCACAAAGTTCTTTTCTTTTTACAACCATTCCAACTTAGATTTTTGTTGAAGTCAATTATGAGGTATTTGAAATCCGCAACTTCTTTTAGAATGTTGCATTCAAAGTAGAACTTACGCCGGTTATGTTTTCTTTTCTTAGAGAAGACTACAACTTTCGTTTCGCTGACATTGACTTGCATCCCCACACTTCTACAAGAATGCTCAAGGGATAGTAAGTGTTCTTGCAAACCAAGAGCTGATTTAACAATCAGAATGAGGTCATCCGCATACAAAAGAAGCCTATAACGAACTTGCCCAAATAGATACCATCACCCCCTTGCGAATTTAACCACTCCTCAAGCTTATCGATATATAAACCAAAAAGGGTAGGAGACGGTGGGCAACCTTGCTTGACCCCGATATCGCTTCTAAAACTTTTAGAAAGGCCTGCTAAAGTTCTAATTTTGACTTTCACCTCTTCATACAACCTATGCACAACTGCTCTCACATGTTTATGAACTCCAAGTTCCTCCATTTTGTGCCAAAGCTTATCCCTAGGAACTGAGTCAAACGCTTTTCTGAAATCAACAAAGCAACAAAAAACTTCTTCAATTTTCTCCCAAACGTTTTCAATGATGTGCCTTAAAGTTATACAATGATCTTGAATGTTTAGGTCTAAACCCTGCTTGCCCTTTAGCGAGTTTATCTCTTTCCTCTGACCACTTGCTAATTTTGTTTTCTAACATGCTTCCAAATAACTTTACAAACAAAATTTTATCATAATAATCCTATAATTAAAGAGATTATATTGAAGAGTCCAATATATATAACCATCGCAGCCCAGTCCATATGAGTTGTATTATAAAACACAGCCAGAGTTGACCAATCAACGTGAGACATTAATCTCAGGGCATTCACAGGTGCAGTTATTTTAAGAAAACGTTGGGGACTTTAAAAGCTGGGGTGACGCAGGCTTTCATTGGGTCCTCCCACCATGCGTCACTTCCTTATTCGCCTTCTCCTCCACGTAATTTGTTACCACATCATCCCGGAGGAACACCTTGAAGATTTCCCAAACAATTCAGTATATTCAAAAGTGCCGCCCGGACGCTTGTTTTCTTGCTTGACACAGCCCGAAGTTATTTCCCCGGAGTTTTTGCGAGCAACTGTTTTCATTTCTCCTGAGGGTTTACCTTCTGGGGTGACACAATCAATCATGGCAACATAACACATGGGTTTCCTCTTCCAGGCAACGTCCCCAGCCTTTTCTATTCCAGATCTGATTCCACTATCCTCCACGTCATCCCGGAACGATCTTCCCTAGGGATTTCATTCGTTATTCCATTCGAAAGTGTCAAGGATAAACTCCCGGAACAACTGATCAACATACATGCGTATGGGTCCCCCTCCCGCTTACGTTTCCAATATTCCACTGGACATTGATTCTCTCGCCTTCCACGTAATCCCAGACCTTTTCTCCTCGGGACAACTCATTAATACATGAAGGCATTCATTCCCTCACACCATTTCCCGAGATTACGTAGAAAACACACGAGTCCCCCACTCACTTCGGGTCCACTCTCCTTCAATCACGACAACCTTATGGGCCCTTCTTCCTTTCTAGTTCACTCTGGAGCAATTATGCCGGAGGTTTCACAGTGTGGGGGAAACAAGGGCTAGGGTGATGTAAGAGGTCCACAATGACATGCAGGCCTTCTCCCTCCACATGTCCCATCTTCTCCCCGTTCACGTAAGGGTTTGCTTTTGCGTAGTGTAACGAGGCGGAGGAGTCGTTCTGAAAGTTATGGAAATTATATTTAAAGAAAATCTGGTAAGGTTTTTTGTAAATCCAAGTTATAGTTGTTAAACTTCAAAATTTAGGTGTTTTAGATGTTTTTGATGGCGCTTAATCCATTTCCACCATTAAAAACACGATTCAAACACTGCCTCTACAAGATTTTTTTGAAATTTTTTTACCCAGATTCTAGCCATTTTGGCCATCCAAACAATTCCTCCGCCTCATTAAACGACTCCACTTCCGTGTAATCTAACGAGTGGAAAATATAAAATATCAGGGTGATGTGGGCATCCACACAAGCATCTAATGGGTCCTCCCTTCACCCATTTCTCCCATCGTTCACGCAAGGAAAGGGCTAACGAGCCTGCTATCGGGCATTAAATGCCCGCTTAGCTGCAAGCTCGATAGCCATTTAAAACAGACGCGCGCGGTGCTTTCCGAACACTCCATCCCCACAGAAAGCTATATGACTATTGAGCTTGCAGCTAAGCAAGCATTTAATGCCCGATAGCAACCTCGTTAACCCTTACCATTCATGCAAGGCCTATTTCCTCTATATGTTCCACGCCACCTGGGGAAAAATGAAACCCAAAGATCTATAAAGAAGCGTTAAGTGTATGCACCGAGGATTGTTACCTCTCTCGGATGACATGGAAGCCACATCGAATACATGACACACGTGACCGCTATCGCAACCAATCACACATTCCACAACACTTTGACCAAGCACCCCTTTCTTTTCCATAATTGATCACTTGTACATTTACACTACTGAATTACGATGTTCCCACTCTTTGAATTTGTATTAAACACAAATTTGGGACAAATTTAGGTTTCATTCGGGTTTCATCAAATTAAGTTTTTCGTTTTACATTTTCTTACATGGCTGTAGCGTTATGTCTTAACTCTATTTTTTCCTCTGTTTTCAGGTAATTGAAACCCTGCCATGGTAATTCAAATCCCGATCATCATGGCACCAGATCAATAAACATGTGTTGTGCGGAAGGTGATAATTTGCGATATTTCTCCAACTGATCTAGAAGGTCCAATTTGATATAATTTGGCATTCCGTGATTCGAACATAGGGCCTCTCATTAACATAATCGGTTAATAGAAGCCAATTGTGAAAACAAAGTGTGAATCTTGGGATTGATCAGTTGCTAGCTTTTCTGGAAAACCAAATCGAAAGTCATCAGTCAATAGCGCGTTCTTGGAGTTGGAATTAAATGGATAAGAGATGATTCTCGCTAAAAATACGCTTTTGTTACCAGATCCGAGGAGGAAATACAATCCTCAAATCCTCTATAAACAATAAAAACTTGGTTTTTGTCTTGAAAAGGCGGTTCCAGATGTAGAAACTGGAGGGGGAACGGTTCCAGATGTAGAAACTGGAGGGGGAAATTCTGTCAGAGAGGATTATCAATTGCACTATTGTAGATGATGGACATTTCTTTGTAGAATAGAAAGAGCTCTGAATTTATGAGAGACAACGCTGTTAGAAAATCAAAGGTAAAGTATATTTTCTTATTTCGTAATTCGTTGGGAGACTTAGTTTTCTTTTTTACATTATTTGTTGTTCTTTCTTCATCCAGTAATTACTCAAAATATTTTTCCAAGATCACAAAAAGTAAAAGACACAAAAATTTAGGCTTTCAAGTCAAAGAAAAACCCCTCAAAGGGAAAAGCCACAAATCCTCTTCTTATTGAATCAAGTAAAAAATGAGATATCCAACCCCAAACCAAAGACTCTTTCAAAAGTTTGAGGTTAACCCTCCTCTCCAAGTCAAAGTCAAAAGTTTGAGGTTAACCCTCCTCTCCAAGTCAAAGTCAATGTTAGTCAACAGTAGAAAATTCATAATTTCGGTCTAGCTGCAAATGACAAGAAACTTAGCTCATTTATAGATTTCAAACACCCTCAAACTTTGGTCGTGTTGCAAACTTCAAGCAACTTCAAAATCTCAGCCCTATCACAAATTGTAGAGTACTTCAATCTTTTCGGCCCTGCCACAGAACTACAAAGAATTTGCACGTGTGAGAGGCAAGGTACAATGATTCGGTCTTCCTTTATTTCTTGACTTCTTATTCCTGGAAAACTCGGCCTAATTGTCTTCCTTTTGTTGCAGAGATCGAATCACTTGCATTTCACTTGTCTATCCTCCAAATGAGCTTGATCAGGGTTTATAAATAGATGTTCAAGAGGCATCCAATAGCCACAAAACTTGACTTGACTGAGAGACGACCGACCTAAACATTTTTATTGTCTTTATTTGATGAGAATAAAAAATATTTTTCCATTTTTTTAAATGTCAAATGACATGACTCAAATACTTTTATTTCAATCACTCTTTTTGACTTCTAAAGCATGAAGAACATGCTTGATAAAACAATAAAAATAAATTTATTAATAAATATTATTTCATTATGAACACTGATACTAGTTACATTTTCCAACACTCCCTTTTAACTAGGGAGGTATTCATAATAACTCAATAGGTCTATCTCAAGTTGAAATATTCACATAAGAAGGGATCCAGATTGATAAGTATCAACAATGATATTATCATCATAGCCAACATTGTCACATTACCAAGGCCTTGACAGGTACACTCTTATCTCTCCACAAGTTCAAAACACAACGATGGGAGGCATTCCATGGGACACCACACCACATCTTCGAGGTACATACTCCACCTAGTATACTTAGAGTATGTCCTCCACCAGACCATTTCCCTCAAGGAAATATCTATCCACTGGACCATTCTTTATCTAAGTCCACGTACTTGGCCTAGGATTTCCATTATAATCCATCATAGTGCATGACTCAAGAATGTTTGTCCAAGATTCTTATCCAATCCACTATTCTCCTTATCCATGTCCATGTACTTGACTTAGTATATCAATTCTAATCCGTCACGATACCTGACACAAGGAGAACCAGTGTCCAACTTTACTCCCTCTCAAACTGAGAAGAGAAATCCATGCTTACTCCCTCTCAAACAGGTAGAGTGCATCAACAAGCCTCAACTTGTGTCGTAAGTACTCATGCTTCCCTTACATCAACTACCTATTATTTTTGCAGCTTCCTCAACTAGCCCTCTTATCATTGAGTTTGCTCATCTTACAACTTCTTGAACTAGGGCTCCAAATCTGCCTCCTATAGTCTATTATCTTGCACTTGAGGTTTTCATTTACTACATCCTGTACTGTGTCCAATACTACTTCCTGCACTACTTCCTGCGTTGAAGATAGTCCATCGCACAATTCCTTCAACTAATTGATCATCACCATACCAAGGTAACCAATACATTTGTCCAATCAACCTTGAACACAATTTGGATGTCCTTTCCAAACTGCAGTTATTCAATTAGCCTTTCAACATAGTTGCATATACTCAAATAATTCTTCCCTCTAGCTGCTTCTCCTGTTCCTTCAAGATAACCAACTCTTAAGGACTTCACCAAACTAGCCTCACGCAGTCCCTACTTTAGCATACGCAGTGCTGCATCTTACAACTCGGACTAGCGTCTCTCTCACTAACTGACCAACTGTTGTTTGGAAGATCGATTCTCCTGGCCTCCGGGCTCCCACTACGGCTTCTAGCATTGAATCACTACTTCTCCCCAACAAAATACAAATTCCCCTTTGAAGCACTGCGCTGCCTCTTTGTGGAACCCACTATCTCTCTGCTATGCACTCACCGGACTGGAAAATCTCCTTCTGTCCTTACCATCCCTGCCCCTCTCTCACTGCTTCGATCTTACTGAATCATCTCTGACAACTGAACGCTGCTACTCTAGAGATCGATTTCCCAGCGAAACCAAATTTATGGTGTCTCAAAGTGTGTTCTCCAAGCCCCATCAGATTTCTTCTTATAATCTCTTGTTGAGACATCAACGACCAAGATTAAAATATAATCGATGGCTAAGATTAACTAGAACTCGATCCATGTCTTTTTCTAGAAGGTTCTCACCATGACTTAATTAATACCCTTTAATTATTCAATTTTCCTAAGTTTAGACTTAGGAGCCATTAAAAAAAGATTAATTATTTTAATTAAGTCATCTCTAGGTGGAATTTCCAAAAACGATTTCTTAGTTTTGGAGAATACATGTATTCTAGCCTCTCCACCAAATTTCATGGCTAGAACACATCTGATGCTATACAAACTAACACTCCCTCTTAGTGAGGAATGTGTTCTAGCGCTGCAACCTACTGAAGCAACATCTTGTCTCTGCATCATCTCCTGTCACGCTGCTGATGTTTGTTTGTTGCTTCCCATCAACTATTGCGCAAATCTAATACATGCTGCATTTGTGCTGCTGTTGGCCTTGCTGAACTGCTGCCAACACTACATATGCACTGCAACTCCCTCCCCATCTGCTGCTGCTGCAACTAAAAAGCATCCAAAATACTAAACCAATTGTGGTCAATATGATGCATCTGTCACCTGAGTTTTGACTACTGCTAGACTTTGCGTTGTCACTAAAGCCTCTACGCTGCTGCTGACTCTACACTGTGCCAACTGCAATGCTGCCAACTCTGCTCTACACTGCTCAGTATTTGACCACTACTAGCCACTGCATCTGTTACTCTGGCATCTAACTGCACCATCTGCCACTGATCCATCCTTCAACTACATGTTATAGGCTCCCGCAACAAGGTATTGATTCATGAGGTGGACCTCCTCAAGAATCCTGCCCATTCTATAGCTCTCTGGAGCTACAAAACCAAATCACCCCAGCCCACTCCCGAAGGTATTTCAGTGATCATGACAAACTCTTCCTCCAATCTGGAGGACAACCATTCAATCTCTGCAGATGCAACCTGCTGATCCTGCTTCTCCTCCTTGTCCTTCTTTCTGAGAGGACATTGAGTGTTGTAGTGGCCTAGCTCACCACATCTAAAGCATTTGAACTTGGAAATGTCCTTCTTCCTCCTGCATTGTTCTTCCTACCCCTTTGATGCGAGGGCCACATTCTCTTCTTCCTCCACTTGCTTCGTCCCACTCCTGCTGCTGCTTCCACTGATGGTGCTCTTTACCAAATCTCGCTTCACCTCCTCCTGCTACAGATCAACCCACATTCAATCCCAATCTGACAAATTTTCTCTACCCAGAATACTCTGGACGAAGACCTGTCATTCTTCGGAAACGATGTTAAGAGCTAACCGCACCAATTCTGTAGGCTGGGGCATTGACCCTACTGCAGACAGCTGGTCTCGGATATCCTGAAGCCTAGTGAGGAAGGTGTTTATTCAATCCCCTTTTTGCATCATTGTACATCTCAAATTCTCCTCAAGATACATCTTCTACTGCTCGGAAGAGCCCTTGTATAGCGTAGCAAGTGCCTCCCACATCTGCCGAGCAATATCTTTGCTAGCTATGTGAGACACCACGTGATCTCGAACCCCATCGAGATCAACCTCTTTGCTTTCACCATCTCCTTCTTGTAGGCCTTTAGCGGATCTGCATCTACGGGTACAACTACCACACTATCGATGTAAGTTTTGAGATCATATTCATCTAGAAGACATGAAATTCTTTCCTTCTAGATCACATAGTTGTAGTTTCCCTCCAATCGATCCTGATCTCTCAACCCTGCTGATGCCATCTCTAAAGAAAGTTGAATTCTTCCTATTCTCCTCTGTGCAATTGTTAACTAGCTCTATGCACTCCCTGTTGGAGTGGGAAAATCTGCTCACAACTGTTGCTTCTTTGCTAGGAAAAATCGAACTTCTGGGCTAGAAGTTCTATGAGGAAAAAATTCCCTCAGTGTGTGCTCTTCCTTCCTCTTGACGCTATTTTGCACTAGCAAACTGTTGCAAAATCACTGCGTCCCAGCTGAAGATATGGTCTGCAAGGAAAATACTACTGCTCCCTCTTCCTCTGGCAATCTTTGATATGGAAAATTTATTCTATGTCGACTCTCTCAGAGAAATATTTTTTTCCTTAAAAATCGACCCTCTTGGCCAAGAATTGCGTTGCCTCTGAGGGTTTTGAACTATTGTCTAAGGAAAGATTTGAAATTCCTTTTCCCTTCTACTTCTGAGCTCTCCGACATACGATCTGTGCTTTGATACCATATGAAAATTTGGCTAACCTCGAAATCCTACTGCAACAACTGATAAAGTTTATTCTATTTGTTAAATGAACTAAACAAATTATTTACTGCATCCTATGGTAAATATCGAAACTAATACACTACAACCTTCACAAATGTAATACCGCAGAAGAAAAATAATGCTGGAAGAATAGATGCACACACACACACACACAAATACATAGTTATTTTTGGACCAATGTCACCAGAAAAACCAACTTGAGAAAACCAGCGCGACAACTGAGGGTTTTATTATTATGCAGTGGTAAATCAGAGTACAAAACTATGGATGCTTAAATCTTGTAGAGAAATGGCTGACAGAAAGTCTAGTGAGAAGAATCTCACTCCCACTAGCAATCCGACATTGACCTTGGCTCAAGATGAGCTGCTCTCTGCTGCCTCTGTGCAGTCCATGCGCCAACCTATGTAGTGCTGCGTCCCATAACTTGGATCAACGTCTTTCTCGCTAACTGATCAATTGCTGTCTGGAAGATCAATTCTCCTGGCCCCTAGCCTCCCACTTCGGCTTTTGGCACTGAATCACTGCTTCTTCCCAACAAAATGCAAATTACCCTTTGAAGCAATGCGCTGCCTCTCTGCTATGCACTCACCGGACTGGAAAATATTCCTCCGACCTTACTATCCCTGCCCTTCACTCATTGATTCGATCTTACTGAATCACCTCCAACAACTTAATGCTGCTACTCTAGAGATCAGTTTCCTAGCAAAATCGAATTTATGGTGTCTCAAAGTGTGTTCTCCAAGCCCCATCGAATTTCTTCTTATAATCTCTCATTGAGACATCAATGACCAAGATTAAACATAATTGATGGCTAAGATTAACTAGAACTCGATCCATGTCTTATTCTAGAAGATTTTCACCATGACTTAATTAATACCCTTTAATTGATTAGTTTTTCTAAGTTTAGACTTAGGAACAATTAAAAAAAATTTAATTATTTTAATTAAGTCGTCTCTAGGTGGAATTTCCAGAAACGATTTCTTGGTTTTGGAGAATACATGTATTCTAGCCTCTCCACCAAATTTCGTGGCTAGAACACATCTGATGCTACAATAACTAACATTGACACGCCTCTATTTTTGTTTTTCTTATTCTTATCAAAATTCTTCTTTGATTTAGCCGCATAGGCTTGAGAGACTTCATTGACAGGTTGAGAGTTACTTCTAGCCTTTATTCTGGATTCTTCTATTGATAATTGAGCCCATAATTCTTCAAATGATGGAGCTTCTTTTCTTGCACAGATGCTACTAGAAAAACCATCCCACTCTTTAGGTAAGGCATTGATTGCCACTGTAATTAATTCCGAATCAGGTAGTTTCTCACCAACTTCTTGAAGTTGTTCTTTATTTTTTTGATAGTTTCATGAAATAAGAAGCTATAATGTCTTCTTTTGAAATTTTTGATTGATATAATTAAATTCTTAGGGCTATCATGTCACCTATAGTACTAACGAAGTATAATTTCAACAAGGTATCATAAACTTCTTTAGATGCATATAATTCTAATACAAAAGTGATAAGGTGGTCTTTGATGGACTCAAAGAGAATTCTTTGTGCCTTAATTTCCCCTTTTTCATATTTTTCCATTTCCTGGGCATTATTCTCATTTGGAGTTGGAACATTTCCTTGAACAAATTTCATGACATCATTGTCTCTAAGGACTAAGTCAATTCTCTTTTTACAAGCCTTGAAGTTGGATGCTCCTTCTAGCTTATTGCACTCCTTGCATACAAAAGCCATTGAATTAGACATGTAGGATTGGAAGAAAGCTACTACTGAACTTTTCTATTAGAGATGTCTTCAAATATAATTGCTCCAAATATGACCTTCTATCTTTAGTCTAGTCATATTGTCTCTTCTTCACCTTAGCTCTGATACCATGTTAAAAAATCAAAGGTAAAGTATATTTTCTTACTTGGTAATTATTTGTGAGACTTAATTTTCTTTCTTTTGTTATTTATTGTTCTTTCTTCATCAAGCAATTACACAACTATTCTTCCAAGATCACAAAGAAACGAGACACAAAAATTTAGGTTTTCATGACAGGGAAAAACCCCTCAAAGGGGAAAACCCATCAATCCTTTTCTTATTGAATCAAGTAAAAAATGAGATATCCAACCCAAGACCAAAGACTCCTTCAAAAGTTTTAGGTCAACCCTCTAGTCCAAGTGAAAGTCATTGGTAGTCAACTATAGACAATTCAAAATTTCGTCTAGCTGCAAATGTCAAAAATCTTAGCTCAAATATAGACTTCAAACACCTTCAAACTTCAATCCTATTGCAGACTTTAGGCAACTTCAAAATCTCGACCCTATCACAAATTGCATAGTACTTCAATATTTTTGGCCCGGTCACAGAACTACAAAGAATTCACACGTGTGAGAGGAAAGGTACAATAATTCAACCTTCCTTTATTTCTTGACTTCTTCATATTCCTGAAAACTCAACCTAATTGTCCTCCTTCTGTTGCAGAGATCAAATCACTTGCATTTCACTTGTCTATCCTCCAAATGAGCTTGAGTAGGGTTTATAAATAGTTGTTCAAGAGGCATCCTGATCCAGGTGGATATTGGTAGCCACTCGCCTATTCCACTTGGAACCCCCCCATTGTTTCTTTTAGTTTTTCAGTTTCCTTAATTGTAGCACAATTTACTAATTTTGGCAGTTTTTTGGGCCCTGAACTTTCGAAGCCATTTTGAGGCCCTAAACAACGTTTTTTTGGGAAAACCATCAGTGATGAATTTTTTCAGCCTAGTATTTATTATCAACAGTTGTAATCTTCGGATAGATCTTTCTAACGAGGTATCGTGTGCATCAAACGAAGATCACATGCCAAAGTTACGACCTCGGGAAGTTGATGTACCAACTTAGCCCAACGGGGCCCATGGTTTGGCGTTTCATCTCCTAGGGTTAGGTTTTTGGATGTTTAGGGTTTTCCATTATTTCTCAAGAATAAATAGGCCTTCAAGCCTCATGGTAACATAGTTCAAAGGCATGTATCTGCCACATCTCTTCTCAGAGATAAGCTAACATCGCCTGAGCTAGTCTTATTTCTATTCTGTTTGTAAGCATATTTCAATATTTGATATTAATGAAATGAAGTGTTATTTTTGCAGCATCTCTTTATTTATGATTTTATATGTAATTTTTTGTGTTCTTGTTTAAATTGTGATTAGATCCAATAGCCACACACGCTGAATTGACTAAGAGAGGGCCGCCTAATTTTTTTACTGTCTTTATTTGATCAAAATAATTTGTTTTTGTTTTGTTTTTTATTTTTTCTATTTTTTTGAAATTTCAAATGACATGACTCAAATACATTTTATTTTGACTGCTTTTGACTTCTAAATCATGAAAAAAATACTTCATAAAACAATAAAAACAAATTCATTAATAAATATTATTTCATTATGAAGACCGATACTAGCTACATGTTCCAACAAAGGCTACACACTATTGTAAAACCGTTTCTTGAAGAGATTCACAATTTAAAAGGGTTGTACAAACACATTTTGGAGTGAATAATAAAGTCTGAATTTTCATTGCACTCTTGTAAAAATTTGTAGGCTACTTATTATCTATGTTATTTGACTTCGATTTTGATTTATTTATGGTAACAATTAGTGTATAAATGTTTGATGTTAGAACTATTGTCGACTTCATTTGTTTTATGCTAATTGAATCTGTGTAAAGCTATCTTTACAGGTTCAACATATTTAAATCGAAATTGAATTATTGGATTTGAAATGACTTGCGTAGAGTTGTTGATAACTATTTATCAATTCAACTTTTATTCTCGTTTTGTTATAATTATTGTTATATTAAGTGAACTATTTCCTTAATGTGATAGTAGATCTAATATCAAATCCATTTGTTAATAATTGAATTTAAGTATATGCATGTGATGTTTTAGTAATTATTTATTGAGATAATTTCATTGCATACATGTTTTAACTGCTGCAAATTAGAAGAACTATTTCTATAATTTGCTAGCATATATTAACCTTAAATTCATTTACAATGAATTCCCCTTCTTATATCTTTCTCTTGATTAGGTTAAGGACTATTCCTTTCCTAATCAAGATAGATTATGATTTGATTTTGATTGCATCATAGAATAGATTGCATTTAGATCAATTCATTATATTTTTTAGAAATCTCCTTTCATAGGAGCAACCCTAGTGGTGGTTTGGCTGAGCCCTTATGTCAACTTAATGACTTCTTTCTTGCAAGGTAGCTACAAGAGGATAAGTTTGATTGCCTCTTCTCGTTGATAAGTGATTAGAAACATCAAAAGTCAGCAGGGAGAGTGAGGGGTAATTGGACCCATTTGAACTAGTCAGAATCATCATCCCAAATGGAGAGTGAGGGGTAATTGGACCCATTTGAACTAGTCAGAATCATCATCCCAAATGGAGAGTGAGGGGTAATTGGACCCATTTTAACTAGTCAGAATCATCATCCCAAATGGATAAGGGCCTAATTGGGGTTCTGACTAGGTGATCTCCCAATTGTTGATTTCGGTCATTTTTTACCATCAATAATTTTGGCTTTAGAAGGAGGGTCAATGACAAGTTTTCCTTTTGGAGTGTTTTAAAGTTTTATTTATTTTCAATGCCTCCGTCTAAACTTCTTATTTGGAGTTGCATATTTGGTGAAGTTTGATGGTAAGAGAAAAATTTCTGCATATGATCTTGCTTTATAATTTATTCAAAATTTTACAAATTGTATGTTTTCTGATATTGATGAAGGTATTCTATGTAGGATCTTTAATTTAACTTTCTCAGTTAAATCCAAAAGATGGTGTCAATTGTCGCCAGTAGCCTCTATTCATAATTGGGATGAATTTTTAACAAAGTTCCTTCATGCATTCGATGACTATGATTACAAACATGATGACTATGATTACAAACATTTATGCATCGAACTTGAAAATTTGCGAAAATTTGAAAATGAATCTACGATAGATTTTACAATTAGATTCAAATTTATTTGCCTAAAATTCAAATCTAAAAGTAAACCTTCAGAAATTTAGCTAATAGGATGGTATCAACACATACTTTTTCTTCCTTGTATTCCATACGAAAGCAATAAACTCAAAGATATTATTTTTATTAGCATATTTTCCATTGTTGAAGAGCCTATGGTTTCTAATGGCATGGCTGAGTATCTTCGAGAAGAAAATGCAAAATTGTTAATGAGCCATCTCAGCAAGAAATAAGCACATCCTATCAAGCTAATATTAATACCAAGAGTGCTTTAAATAATGCCATTATTGAGGAATCAATTGCTAATAAATCTGCTGTTTATAATTCTATTGAAAATTAGCAAACAACAAAATCAACCAACAATAATCAACAAGGAAATAAACAAGCATTAGTTCAAACTGAAAATTTCAACAATGTGCAATCTACAACAAATATTTATGAGTTTTCTCATCCTGTAGATAATGTTCATCCACAAAGTTTGGAGCTGCCAAACATTAATTTTCAGGAAAGTGTGATCAACCAAATACAAATCTTCGCTGAAATATTTTCAAATGATGTAGTCTAACGAGTCGGAGGAATTGCCCGGAAAGTTATGGAAATTTCGTTCATATTTAGAGAAAATCCGGTAAGGATTTTTCTAAATCAAGGTTATAGTTGTTAAATTTCAAAATTTTAGGTGTCTTAAACTTTTTTGATGGTGTTGAATCCATTTCTACCATCAAAAACACGATTCAAACACTGCTTTTACAAGATTTTTTGAATTTTTTTTGCCTGGATTCCGGCCAATTTTGGCCGTCCGAGCAATTCCTCCGCTTAGTTAGATGACTCATTTTCAAATAATGACAAATCTGATTTTTGTGCTGAAATAAACATTCATGAAAAAGTAAACCTGGAAGCTCAGGAATTAATTTATAACTCTTGCTATCATTATGTAAGTAGAGAAATTTTTAGATTCGTTTGTGCAAACTATTTTTCTCTTTATCCCAATCTTTTTTTTGATTCAATTTCATTGGATAATCTTTTAGCAATTACTCTTCTTACAGATCCTATTTTAGAAAATAGGGGAGTTGCAATAAATTTAGTAAATAACAAATTATCGATTAGTTTCGATCATGATAATGAACTCTTAATTAATCACATTTTCAGTAACTTCGAAAATTTCCATACTTTTGATCATTTTTCTAATTTACTTTTTGAAAAGGAAGAAAATGTTATTAAGAATTATGAAGTCATTTATGATGATAATTTTGAATTTGAGAAAATTGAGTTATCTCACCCATTGAATTCTCATGTTCTTAATATTCAAGGTCAATCTATAATTCAAAATGAAATCTATCCTTATACTAATATGAATAAAATATATTTTCATATTGAAATCCCAAAACATAATAATGGCTGCACTCTTCGAGGAGAAATCCATTCCAATTTTTGATTTTGAAATTATTCTTGATCATAGTCCAGAACTTATTGCACTCTAAATGTCGGTATTTATTCCAATTGCATTATCTTGGTTTGAATACTCTTGAGGAGAATTTTTTTTTCAAATAAATCCTAGCTGTCATGTAACATTATTTGTAAAAATTATGTTAATGGCGTTGTAATTTTATTTTTTATTCTTCATTTATTATAGTTTGTTTCAGATTTTTATTATTTTTTATATTTCAATTTTTGGATATTTTAGGCTAGCATGTCGAGAGTGATTAACATTTTCCCAATTCATTAGTGAAAGAATCTGAAAATGAATTTCAAAGTCTAGATCATAAGTATCAAGAATTTCGAGTCTTTCAATTTCATTTGATGTTCATGTCATACCAACTAATTTTATCTGCTAAAATAAATCAATCTTCCACTGGTCTCAACACTTGAAAAACTCAACATTTTATTTTTACCATCAATCTTATTTGTCTGCAAATCTTTTGAAAAATTCATTAGATTTCCACTCTCATTTTAATGATCCATTTGAGAAGTGTTCGGAAAATTCAGTCACACAAAATATTTTTAATAGTCTTCCTATTGTATGTATTACTAGCTCGTATCTACAATGAGAAATTCATAACATTGCTCGACAAAATTTTGTTCCAATCATGTTTTCATTTCAACAATTACATAATGATTTCCATGATGGGATTGAAATGTGGTTGGAAAAATAATTTTGAGCAAGGTTTCTCATAGATAATAAGCTTCTTTTCATGTACATATTGGAGATAGATATACATAATAGCTTAAAGTTTTATTTTAATAGTTTGATATTCATTTTATTTAGGATACTAATTTTTGGTATGTACATATATGTAGGAATAAAGGAATTTGAATGACTTTATTGCAAATATGACTATACTTAGTCCTATTTGTTCTTACATATTAGAGGAGTAGAAGTAGTTTAGTTTAGATTGTTTTTCTTTTTCTTTTATTTATTTATTTAAATAATGCAAGTATAAAATAAGCTACCCACAAACTTTTATCTTCTTGGTGAAAAATGGTTTAAATTAATATTAATAAAATATACTTGCAAACAAGTTACATCTTTCATGGAGTCTCTGTACCTTATCTTATTTCATTTACTATCTTGTTTATTTTTGTTTCAAAGCTTGTTTTAAGCCTCATCTTTAATAAATAATAATTAAGGTTTTTCAATTGAGACTTAACTTTGAAGCAAGACATTTGTAAGGAAAGGGACATCTGATGTGACTTCATCTCTTATTCATAGTTGTTCCTTAGATTTACGTTTTTCCTTTTTAATAAAATACATAATCTATTCCAAACCTTACGAGACATAATTAATAACTCAACTTAATTAAAGAATCCTCATACTGACTAGATATTATTCTTCTTTAGGTTGAGATATTTTTTCTAATTGACCTATTTAGGTTTTCATATATTCTTGGCTTATTCATTTGCCTTTCTTTTTAAGTTTGCATTTTCTCTCTTAGTTTGCAAAATTATTGTTTGTGGATTGATATTACTTACACTTTGCTTTAAGTGCCTTAAATGTAAATGGACACTTGTAAATGAAATAAGTGATCCATAACAAAATTAGTTTAGGAGACAAGCTTATTTAAAGCTTGTTTCTCTCCACTTGCAAGAGTGTTCAGTGATCGTTTGTAAGCTCTTGCAGATTTTATATAATTTTCTTTTCCTTATTAATAAAATTTGTGTGTGTGAGGACGCATATGCTATTATTGTGGTATCAAAGCTTTAATGATGCGGATGGTGTGAAGAAGGAGATTCCAACTTTACAGGATTTTGGAAAAATCCATTGAATTGGTTAGCTATTGTTTGATATGCAAATTGTTTGACTTTTATTGAGGAAAATAAATTTGATTATTATCATTGATTTCATATTTTGAGTCTAGAAATTAAAATTTTCATTACCAAAATTTTATTATTTTTCAATTCTCCCATTAAGAATAAGTAATTTGATTCTGGTGGTAAACCACCATATTCAAATTATTTGAAGATTAGAGTATAGATTTCATTCCAATCCTCGGTGTGAGCTTACGACATTCATCTTATGGCACCAATACACCTAAATATGCCTCCATTGGCAGATAAATCAATGCCCTCCTAGTTTGAATCAGGGCCAACCTTGTAGCCACACCCTACTCATTTGAATTGTTTCCAATCCCGCGGCCACACCCTACTCATTTGAATTGTTTCCAATCCTGCGGACACACCCTACTCATTTGAATTGTTTCCAATCTTGCGGCCACACCCTATTCCTATTATAAATCCCTAAGAGTATCACAAAATCCCTATTGGCTCCCGAACGTGACAATCGACATATAATCGATATCTTATCCTCTTCCTCCAACGTTTCACAATGCAAATCATTTATGTGGTAGAGTCAACTCATTCCTTGGACATATATTACGAAAAGAATCTCTATTTTAAAGCACAAAAGAGTGAAAATCCAAGCCAGCATAAAGACCTGCAACGAAGGAGATCTACATTGAGGAGATCCCTGTGAAGGAGTGATTTGCGTGACTTGGAGCGACGTGAAGAGTGACCAACAGTGTGACCCACCTGCGAGTATAAGCCAACAAAAGTCAGATGAGCACTAGATGAAAGCATCAATGTATATCCAGGGTGGAGAAGGACCCGATATGGAAAACCATAGCTAGATGCGTTGAACATCCGTTGTGTGGAAGGACCAGCATTTAGGAGGATTTGTTAGTCAACAACAGAATCCATTCAAATTTCCAACACGAATCGAAATTCATGCTTCTACCCGCCTGCATGAAACCACCTGTGTGAAGCTTGAAGACGTCACCTGTGTTGTAGGACCAACATTGAGCCAACGAGTAGCTAGGTCGTGGACCTAGTTGGAGGACTGTGCGGTGTGAAAATATATGCATTGGAAGACTTGTGTGGAAAACCTCGTGTGTTGCAAAATTATATGGTGCTTAAAATATTTTAGAGTAATTTGAATTTTTTTTTTTTGTGTAATAAGGTGTAATTTTTGAATTTTTTGGAGTGATAAGGTATGATTCAAATTTCTAATTTTGGAGTGATAAGGTATAATTTTGTAATTTGTAAGAGCAATAAGGTGTGATTGAAATTTCTAATTTTGGAGTGATAAGGTATAATTTTGTAATTTGTAAGAGCAATAAGGTGTAATCTTTGATTTTTTTTAGGGAAACAAATTGTAACTCAAAGTAATTTTTACTTTGAGGGTGGGCTAAAGTCAAAATTTGAAAGCTTTATTGTAAAATTTTATAGAATTTGACTAGATCCAAGTGCAAATCTCAGTCACTTTTCTCCTCAAACGACTATACAAGGGCTAAGGCCAAGCCTCGATAGATCATTTTTTGTTGTGGTGTTGTGTGTGGTGTGTTGTCCATCTTCTTTTTGTGGTGAATGGTCCATCTTGGTGCATAAATTTACTTTTACAATGTCCAAGATGGTAAATTTATTTTTCTGAGTCTGACAAACTTGAAGGCTCAAAGAATTACAAGACATGGAAAAGACACATAGAAAGCACTTTGATTTACAATGAACTTTGGAAAGATGTATGTGATGGTGATGTTAAACCAAACAAACCTACAGATGCAGACTCACTAGCTAAATGGGAGATCAAAAATGCCAAAGCATTAGCATTAATTAAATCTTTAGTTAATGATGAAATGTATGTTCACATTGAACATGCTTCTGATGCTTGGTCTTCCTCGAGAAAATTGAAATATTTATTTGATACACAACTAGAATCAAAGATACTCGATCTTCAATTGAATTTGCTTCAACAAAAAATGATAGAAGGGGGAGATGTACTTGAGTACATTTCCATAATTAAGAACATTAAGCAGGAAATAATAAAGGTTGGATTTCAACCAGTGGATGATAGTTTCATGACTACTATTTTGATTAATGGTTTCCCTTCTTCATATACACATTTCTTGAAAAATTTACAGGTAACTAGAAAGCTAGAGAAGTTAAAATTTGATGAATTAAGTGAAATTATAGCTCAACATGACAAAAATTTTGGAAAGAAGAAACAGGTTGGAGAAGATGTCTTATTTACAGAAGTTAACACTAGTAAATCTTCAATTGAAAGTTCTGGAGGTAGAGGAAGAGGGCACACAAATCAAAATCAAGGAGCATATAGAGGACAAGGTAGAGGGAAAAACTTCAAGAGAGGAAATATTCAAGGAAGAGGCGACATTCAAGGCAAAGGAAACAATCATGGTAGGGGAAACAATCAAGGAAGAGGACAAAGTCAAGGCAGAGGACAAAATCAAGGTAGAGGACAAAGAAAAGGCAGACAAAAAAGTCAAGGTAAAGGCAAATATTTCAATCAAGTTGGTTGTAGAATATGTAGCAAAGTTGGTCAATATGTTGAAGATTGTTAAACTTCTATTGAAAAAATTCCAAAGTTTCAACAACACATGGAAGAATGATCAAGAAGATGATGGCTCAGAATATGTCTTTACTAAACTTCAAAATTTAGAATCAACAATGCTACAGGTCTCCACATATCTTAAAAGTGATTATGAAGATGTTTTGATTTTAGATACAGGGGAAACACAACATATGACCTTTGGACGTGACTTGTATTGGACTTTCAACAAAGCCATCTCAATTCAATAAATTTTCTTGCAGATGATACAAGACACAATTCTTGTGGAAAAAGTGTACAATCTTTTTCTCTTTGTGGCATTGGAAAAAAACTAATTTCAAATTTTTGGTATGTACCCACTTTCAAGAAGAATTTGTTGTCATTAGTCATGATTCGACAAGCAGGACATCAGGTTGTTGTGGAGGATGGCTTAGTAAAAATCAACTCAATCAAACAAAATATGAATAAAGTCATGACAAGATATGAAGATGGAAAACTTTTAAGGATAAAAGGAACAATCATTCCATAGAACTCTAATTTTGTAGGAGCAACAGGTGCATATATTTCACCAATACGGTGTGGCATGTTAGATATGGGCATTTAAACTTTGAAAGTATCTCTCAACTTCAAAAACAGGGAATGGTTAAAGGACTTCCAACTTTTAAGAAAGAAAACACAAGACGTGAAGCTTGCATTTACGACAAACAAAGTTGAGAGAATTTTCCAACAAGTTCATGGCGTGCAAACATGTTCTTGCAATTGGTTCATAGTGACAATTGTGGATGTCTAGAGACTTCTCTAGGAGGTTGTAGATACTTTTTACTCTTCATTGATGATTTTAGTAGAATTACTTGGGTTTGTTTTTTGAAACAAAAGTCATAAACATTCGAAAAGTTTAAGACTTTTCACCAACTCATTGAGAATGAAGTCAAAGAGAAAATTGGCACTATCGGGACAGACAATGGAGAGGAATTCACTTCCAATGAATTCCAAACTTATTGAAGGGAAAATGGTACCAAAAGAAAACTTACAAATGTCTACACTCCACAAAAAATTAAAGTAACAGAGAGAATGAATCACACTTTGTTAGGAATGGTGAGATCCATGCTAAATTTCAAAAATTTAAATCCTTTATATTGGGTAGAGGCAATACATGCATCGTTCTAGTTAAGGAACAAATCTCCTAATACTTCTTTGGATGGAATTACACCATATGAAGCATGGTTTGGTTTCAAACCTCGAGTCAAACATCTTAGAGTTTTTGGTTCAATGTGTTATGCCTTAGTTTCAAAAGAAAAAGAGAATTAAGTCTCCTAATACTTCTTTGGATGGAATTACACCATATGAAGCATGGTTTGGTTTCAAACCTCGAGTCAAACATCTTAGAGTTTTTGGTTCAATGTGTTATGCCTTAGTTTCAAAAGAAAAGAGAATTAAGTCTCCTAATACTTCTTTGGATGGAATTACACCATATGAAGCATGGTTTGGTTTCAAACCTCGAGTCAAACATATTATAGTTTTTGGTTCAATGTGTTATGCCTTAGTTTCAAAAGAAAAGAGAATCAAGCTTGATTCACGAAGTTTGAAGTGTATATCGATTGGGTATTCCAATGAAAATAAGGGATATCGTCTTTTATCCAGCGGAAATTTTGTTTTCAGCAGGGATGTTATATTTGATGAAACAGAAAGAAAGAGTTCCACATAGATAGAAAGTCTTATACAAAAATTGGAAACTAAGGGAGACAAAAAGAAAATAAAAATGCAAAATCAACCAAGTACACAATATTGGTATGAGATTGAATTGCCTTCATCAAAAAATGGTTCATCCAGCTCATCTACTTCATCTAGACCATTTGGATATTCTGGAAGTTCATCTAAATCTCCTAGCAGTAGCTCATTTGACAATGACTCTCCAGTCCCTGAACCTTCAAATGATCAAAGAACAATTGTTTATATCAATCCACTTTATAATGATGGTGATTATTCAGATCCACAAACAAGTGAACACCAACTTCCAAAATGGGTCGTTCAACTTTTGAAAGATGCCAGGCAAGATGAAAAAAAATAGGAACTCGAAGTTCACAAAGAAATGAATAATTTTTTTCCTTAATAACGAATGATTTTACTGATCCCTCCACATGCAAAGAGGCAGTAAAACATATAGAATGGCAAAAGGCAGTGGTTGAAGAATACAAGGCAATGATGGAAAACAACACTTGGAAACTTGTTGACTGTCCTAGAAAAGTGAAACCCATCAGATGCAAATGGGTTTACAGAATTAAGTATGAGCTAGATGGAGACATTGACAAGTACAAGGAAAGACTTGTTGCCAAAGGTTTTGAACAACAAGAAGGAATTGACTATGAGGAAACATTTGCACCTACAGAAAAATGGAACACCATCATATTAGCACTTGCATTAGTAGCTCAAAAAGGATGGAAAGTACATTAGATGGATGTTAAAAGTTCCTTCCTCAATGGAGACTGGCAAGAAGAAGTATATATGAATCAACCTCTAGATTTTGAGATTGAAGGGCAAGAAAACGAAGTATGCAAATTGATCAAGGTTTTATATGGATTGAAACAAGCTCCACAAGCTTCGTATGCAAAAATAGACGAGTACCTTCGCAAGGTTGGCTTTAAGCGAAGTCAATTTAATGATAATTTATATGTGCGCCAACATGGTAAAAATACGGTAATTTTAGTTATGTATCTGGATGACTTGATCATTATTGTGAACAATAATGATCATATTTTGCAGGTAAAGAAGGAGTTGTAGGATGGATTTAAGATGAATGGTTTGGGATTACTTCACTACTATCTTGGAGTGGAAGTATTCCAACATCCAAAAAATATTTTCATTTGCCAAAGCAAGTATGCTTATGAACTTCTTCAAAGATTTGGAATGCAAGATTGTAAGCTTGTTCTCATCCCAATGGAACAAAAATTAAAACTTTCAAAAATTGAAGGGGGGGAATTGATGAACGATACTACTTATAGACAGCTGGTTGGCAGCTTGATCTATCTGAAAACCACTCGTCCAAACATATATTATGTAGTTAGTATTATATTGCACTTTATGCATGAACCAAGGGAAATCCGCTGGAATGCAACAAAAAGGGTCCTTAGTTATATCTATGGGACAAATTTTTTTTCTTCTTTACAAAAGGACTAAGAACTTTGTACTTGGTGGATATTCAGATGTAGATTTTGCTGGAAATATTGATGATCAAGCATCAACATTAGGTTATTTGATGAACATGGGGTCATCTACAATTTCTTGGAGTTGCAAGAAGCAAGCTCCAATGACCACTTCTTCGGTAGACGAAGAATATATATGAGCATGGGAAGCAACATGTGAAATTGTTTGGTTGCGAAGAGTTTTGTAGGATTTAGGTGTTCCTCAAGAAGAAGCCACATCTTTATTCATCGACAACTAGTCAGCCATAAAGCTTTCCAGAAATCCAGTTTTCCATTCCAAAACAAAGCATGTGGAAACAAAGTATCATTACATCAGAACACTCATCGCAAAGGACATCATCAAGCTGATATATTGTCCTTCAGAAGATCAGATCTAAGATATTTTCACAAAACCACTTGGCAGGATCAAATTTTCTAAATTCATGGATGAGCTTGGTATATGTTGTAATGTACCTTTGGATAAAAGGGGGGAATGTCAAATATATGATCAAAAGTACATAAATTAATATTTAATTATTTAGAGTTTTGTTAGAATATTTATTTAATTATTTAGAGTCTTCTTAGAATATCTATTTGTTATAAGAGACATGACATCTAGAAAGGTGTCATTTCTTAGGAACTAATGTAGGAAAATAGTTAGGAGTGTTGTTATAAGTGCATTAAATGTAAATGGACACTTGTAAATGAAATAAGTGATCCATAACAAAATTAGTTTAGGACACAAGCTTATTTAAATCTTGTTTCTCTCCATTTGCAAGAGTGTTGAGTGATCATGTGTAAGCTCTTGCAGATTTTGTGTAATTTTATTTTCCTTATTAATAAAATTTGTGTGTTTGAGGACACTTCTACTATTACAGAATCTACAAGTATATATTCTCCCTCTTACAAACCTTGAAAAGGGGAAAATTAACAATAAATGAGACTTATATTGGTTTTCATGCCAAAATGCTCAATCAGATGCTCAAAACTTAGAAAATACAACACCAACAGGTCCATCTCAACAATCTCCAACTTTTAACCATAAACATGACTAAATTTGAAAAGTAAATGTTTGTCTCGAAACTCATGTTTAGAATTAATGATTCATATGGGATTTTACCCATGAGCCCTCAACTCCAATGCTAAAATCCAAATTATGTCTACACCTATGGACTCATCTCAAATAATTACTAAGGATGACTATAAACACCATAGGTTTCTGTGACCATCGCTTTTAGTCCTAGGCTTCTCTACCTCAGACTTCATCCACACAAACGTACCTCTCTGTAATTAATTCAAGCATCCTTGAACTCCATGCCTAAGAATGGGAGTGCTTTTCTCCTCCTTGGTATTTGTGCCCATGGCTAGGGGCACGAGTCCCTATCCCTCAACGAATGAAGAAACATTGGTTTAAATACAAAGTTGTAGGTGGACATCACAAAGCAACCCATTGGCAGACTAGTTGGCACGTTAAGTTTAGATCATTTCGCTGGGGAGAGGTTCTGAGGTCAAATCCACATGCCTCCCCTTTTAGTTATTTGACGTGGAGTTGATTAATATACATTACATTCTCGATTTAGTCATTGACCTTATGTTGTGATGCAACGACGTTCTATTGGCCCATTTCTGCGAAGGTCAGGGTTCAACCTATGACTGTTACAACCATACAAATTTTTTCTAGACTAACTTGGCCAACTATAGGGTGCCACATGACACCCAATGATTGGTCCATGTCACTATCAGTGATATGCCATGTGGATGTGTATGCAGGGTGCCGTGTGTCACTCCTTGAATGGTCCACCTCATCCATTCAGAGTCAACCATGTGTCTCTTGTCCATTTTTCCACATCAACACCTAAGTCATTCGCCACATCATTTCATTTTCCACACGTTAGCTAATGACCTTGCCATGTGACACTTATTTAGCTAGCCACATCAGCACTTAAATCCTCTACCACATCATTACTTCTACCATGTAACTTCTAACTCAGTTCCATGTGTCATATCCACATGGTGTGACAACTTCCTACATCTACCAAGTCACCCTGTTTGTATTTTCATGTGTCAAATCTAGGTGTTGCCACATGCCCTGACAAGTTTTAATTTTGCCTAATGGTTAAAATATTCATAACATCACAACTTCTTCATATGGACTCCATTCGTTGTGATTCAAATTTTGTTGGAATCATCTCATCAATATTTTCAACATGGAACTATTTCCATTAATTTTGGGAACTCTGAATATTTTTATTTCCCAAGATCCTCCTAGATCATTCCACCTGATTGAAGGAATTTTTGACCCGAAAAGTTTACATAGAAGTATCATACATGTTTTCTCTATTTTACAACATAATACATACCCTTTTCTACACAACAAAATGCCTAAAATATCACTATGTTTCATTCTTAAGCGATGTCATACAATTTCACAAAAAATTCACCTATCTATGGGGTCTTCAAAATAAACATATGATTTATAATAGTAGCCACACTCAACTACTTAAGGCTACCCATCTCTTACACAACCAGGCTAATGGGTTATTGTCCCGTAGTTGTCTTTCTTCCTGAGCGACTCCAATTTTGCTCTACTTTCTCATCTATTGGTTCTTGCACAAGGGTTGCTTTCTTCATAGGTGTTTTCATATAATTTTGGTCCTTCTTTGGACATATATTTAGATGGAGCTTCCAACATGTATCTCTCTAGTTCCCACTCTTGTTGCAATAGTTGCATTTATTTTTCAACATCCAGACTTTCTCACCCTTATTTTTCTCTTGATGTGGAGAGGGGTATTTATGTCGTATCTCCTTCCTAGTCAACATAACTTTCCTCTTATACAAAGCCATTCTTTTCTAACACTTGGAAAAAACATTGTTATTTAAACCACAAAATGTACATGGTGTTTTATGCCATAACTTTGCTTTACATTACTAATTTTCTTATAATCAAAGGGAACATTGGAATAGTTATACCTTGAATGGTTGTCTTTGATGCATATCTAGTGAGGAGAACATTACTTAGCTCATCCTCTAAAATGATCACCTCCATTTGGAGATGCCTTGCAATCACAATCATTGGAATGGTATTATGTGATCTCAACTTGCATTGATTCAAACTCATTACTTGAAGAATCTCTTTCTTTTGTGGCTTTGGATTTTATTTCATTAGTGGTCTTAGAGAATGCTTTGTCTTTTGCCATATCCTAGTCTGGCATATCGAGGTAGTTCTACCACTTGGATAGGATTCAAAATTCCTTAGCCATTAACTTCAAGTTATTTTCCTTCATATCCCATTTTTTTCATTACCTTCAAGCCAATGCCTGCAGTGTGCTTTTCAAAAACACCAAAATCTTCATCATAATGGGAAGAACATGAAATTGAAGAAGTACTAACACTGTTTATCTTAGTTTTCGATTCTAGATAGTGTGAAGATGGCTATGGTAAGAATTTATTACACTACAAATTTACCAAGGCCTGTTCTATGGATTTTAAATGAAGTTGCAATTTTTTGAGCCATGTATTCTTTAATGATTTTCCCATCTCTCATTCAATATCTACAATCCCTATTAGGCCTGCTCTGATATCAATATTGATTTGGATTCGATGGAAAACTAATCCTAATCTTGGTTTAGTTGAAATCCCCTTAACAATACTTGATTCTTAATAATGATCTTCTAACTTGATTGCATTTACAAGATTGAATCCAATTAAGCTTGTGAATGTGTTGATAGTCTCCTAATTTATTGCTTAATGCATTTAATGATCATAATTATGGAAATAACATGCACAAGAAAACATGAGATAAGAGATCAATCACATAAGACAAGAGATCGCCAAGTTGGTAATATAGTTCATCTAGTGTGGGCTACGTCTCTGGACTCTGCTTCATTAACTGCTCTTCAATAGATATGCTCTTCTATGAATACAAAAGGAATGAACTCTCACTTAAAGTGGTAATGTATCTTCTTCAAAGAGATGTTCTCCTTTGACAGTAAAAAAGGGTTAAACTCTCACTTCAAGTGGCAATGTCCTTCAAAGAGACGTTCTCCTTTTACGAGACAAATGACTGAACTCACACTTCAAGTGGCAATGTCTCTCCTTCAAAGAGGAATTTTCCTATGACAATACAAAATTATTGGACTCTCACTTTAAGTGGCAATGTCTCTGCTTCAAAGAGACATTCTTCTTTGACAATACAGAAGGATTGAAATCTCACTTCAGGTGGGAATCACATTTTCAGTACCACACCATCTCAATTTGTGTGCATAGGATCAAGAAAAGAATTATATGCAATAATTCATATTGTGTTTCCTTACTGCAACATATAAAGATCACATAGAATATATAAGTACATATTCTCCCTCTTACAAATCTCGAAAATGGGAAAATCAATAATAAATGAGACTTACATTACTTTTTGTGCCAAAAATCTCAATCAGATGCTGAAAACTCAATAAACTCAACAAAAACATGCATATATCATCATTTTACAACTTTAAATTGTAAGCACGACTAACTTCTAAAAATTGCATCTTTGTCTTGAAACTCATGCCAAGCATGAATGAAACATATGGGCTTTTAACCATGAGCTCTCAGCTACACTATTGAACAAATCCAAATTATTTTTACATGAGTGGACTCATCTCGAAAAATCGTGAAGGAGTGGCTATAAACACCATAAGTGTTTGTGACCATCACTTCTGGACCCCTCTAAGCTTCTTTGCCTCAGACTTCATGCCATGCCGATGTATATCTCTACAATTAATGTAGGTTGCCTCGAACTTCATGCCCAATAATTGGCATGCTTTTTTCTGCCTTGGAATTCATACTCGTGGCTAGGGGTATGGGCTCCTCTCCCCCCACAGATGTGTAAACATTGGTTTAAATACAAAGTTCTGTGAAAACATCACAAAGTGTCCTGTTGGTGGACTGAATAGTGGGTTAAGTTTAGGATGTTTTGTTGGGGAGAGGTCCCAAGGTCAAACTCGTGGGCCTCCCCTTTTAGTTGTTTGATGTGGAGTTGATTACTATACATCACTCGCCCACTTTATTTGTTGACCATCCATTGTAACACAATGACATTCAATTGGATTGTTTTTTACAAGGTCGGGGTTTGACCCTTGGCCGTTACAACAATAAACATATTTGGTAGAACAAATTGGCCAATTGAGGGGTCACATCAAGGGGCTACCACATGTTTTAGTAAGTTTGACTTTTTCTTATTGGCCAAAATCTTTAGAACGCCCTAACTTCTTCATACAGACTTTGTTTGTCGTGATTCAAGTTGCGATGAAATCATCTTGTCAAGCTGTTCAACATGGAACTGTTTCTATTAAGTTTTGAGAACTTTGAATTTTTGGCCTTTCCAAGATCCTCTCAGATCACATGGGCCTTTTAAAGTGGATATTAATAAAATATAAGTTTATTAATTAAAATATTTAATCTTCTTTTACATTTAATTTTTCTAGATAAATACTATAAAAATTATGTCTATTTTTAAAATATATATTTTCTTTTTAAATGATTAGTTATGTTTTCATGATTTTGAAATAAATTATTTCTATTATTTTTTTAATTATTACTATTTATTTAAATCAATATATTATTTCTATTATTATTTTTAATTATTTACTAAAATGTTGAGATATTTTTGATAAGTTGGAAATTTTGTTTTTCGAACTAATCTCACATTAATTAGTAAATATACTAATCTTTATGTTTTATGTTTTATTTTGTGGTTACTATTTATTGTGCCGAGAGGTGCCCTCCAACTTAGTATTTTAGAGATGTCGTAGTGTAATGTCCTATAATGTCTTGTTTAACCCTAAAAATAAAAATTAACCTTACGTGAAAACTGTTTTACCCAATCAAAATAAAATAAAAATAATAAGAAAATAATGTTAAAATAAAAATAACTTCATGGTATTCACCCATGGTATTGATCCATGATATTGATATGGAATATATCCTCTTTAAAGGGTGAAATTAAACCAACCTAGATCCATCTTAACTATGGATCTACCAAGTGCAAAGAGGGATCAAATCTCTTGAGATGCAAACCTCTTTTAGAGTGAAAAGAGATTTGATCCCTCTTAACACTTGGTAGATCTAGAGTTAAGACAGATCTAAGCTAGTAAATATTATTAAAATTTATTTATTTTTAATTAATGATATGCTTTTTAGGGTAAATTTTTCTATTTTCAATTTCAAAAAGAATTTATATAATATGAAAATGTATATTCACGCTTATCAATAAGGAAACTATACTATATGCAAAAACGAAGACTAATAAGAAACCATTTAAGCAAATTACTAATTTCCAATAATTTATGAAAGAAACTAGCTTGTATAACTGGGCCATAAAGACCATAATCTAATTGAAAAACTATATACTAAACTAGAAAATTAAAAAATAGAGTGATGAGATTCCAAGGCCTCAGTTGCAATAGATTCCTTACTACTCTCACATGAGCAACACATATGGAAATATGCCTAGTTGTTCTTCAACACATCCACGTCTACGATCTAGTGACTACATGGTCAGATTCATTTTGTCTAGCTTCAATACAATTTCTTCTTTGGCCTCATTGTAGTCCAATAAAACTCCACCCATTAGAAACTTAAAATGTAAAGAAATATCAATAATCTACACATATTAGTTGTATCTACCAAGGTTATGACCCGTGTTAGGTACCTAATAACCCACATCATTTAAGATCATTGCATCAGACAAACAATACCATTCCCTGATAATATCACACTGAACTTGTTCTGTGTATGCTTCGATGGGTTGAGCTGTATAGTGTTTCTAGCATTGGGTAGAGTTCACTACTCTCACCTGATATTGGGAGCCATCAAGATCACATGGATAAGTAGTGCCATGAAAAACATAGGTTTGTTGGCAATGCATGGTTAACTCAATGAGAAAGTAAAACCACGAATAAGGAGCTATGACTGAAAGAAACTTAAGGAGAGGGTCAAGGAGGGACCAAATTGAGAGTGAGAGATTAAGAAGATAAGGAAAAATGAGAAGCACAGGCTATGATTCGCACAAGAGGAAGAGAATCTCCAAGTATACAATGAAAGAACTATGGAGCTAAAAGAGGGAAAAGAGGGTAATCAAGACGGAGGGAATAAAATGTTGAAGAAATTACAACCCAAAGAGGAGGAAACGAATAAGAAAAGAAAACTTCCATGGAGAGGTCAAGAGGTTAGGATAACCAAAGATAGAACAATCCAATATGAGTGGGAATAAATAGTAGTTCCAATAGAATACTTGTCCATAAGCTTCTCAAACAAAATTAGCTATCTCCATGCATTTCCATAATTCAATTTTGAGTGTGCCTTGAGCGAGCAAAACTTTGCAACTTGTGCGTTGACTAAATCCATTATACTAAATTGAATTTGAGAGCCTTGTGGAATGGTAATTGAGCATGGAGAGGGTGGCTAGGACAGGGCCATCCAACGACTAGAATTATACATGAGTACAAACCATGGATTTTACAGATTTCTAACAACGTTGATGCAATACTTGTGTACCATGTACTAGAAAAATGCCATCGAATGATGGCGAGCAGTCAGATTATACCATCAAGACAAGGGGTGGAGCAATTAATACACTTGGGGAGTGCCCTACCACGTGCCATCCCATGATTGTAGGGTAAGACATCAACAAGGAACCTCCCCACTCATCTCCCATCTTGGGTAATTAATCACATTAACATTATAACAATGTAAACTTTGAAACAAGAATTGTAGACTAAAAACAAGAACTCTAGAAAAAAAAACCCCAAAAAAACATGAAAAACAACCTAAAAAAGAAAAATGTTGATGCTGGAATACTGGAATGCTTGAAAATTTTAAACTTTTGACAACTTTTTCAACCATGACATTATGGAAAAAATTTATGACTAAAAAATCTTTAAAAATGAACACTTGAATGAAAGAATCATTATACGAGGAGTAATTTCTTTTTTAAATGCTAAAAATATGACGACTTTAAAATTTTAGCCTCAGACAACTTGACATATTACAACAAAAATTTAAAAGTCAACCATCAAATTTACAGAGAGTGTAAACAAACTCGACCCATTGTAATGAAAGCTTAAGTACCAACCATGAAATTGACACACTATGAGGGTGGACTTGATCCGTTATAACGAAAACTTTAAAATCAACAATGAAATTGAGATATAATGAGATTGGGTTACTAGTCGAGGATCGACATAGACCCTGTAGAAAAAAATAAATAAAACAAAATAATAAATAAATATATAAATAAATAATGAAAAATATAAGAACACAAAATAAGACATGAAACCACACACAAATTTAAAATAACTAATAAGTAAATAAAAATATATATTATATAAAAAAACATGAAAACAAAAAAATTCAATTAAACATTAAGAAAACAAGGAGAACAAAAAAATCTAAAAATAATGTCAAATTAAATAATATTATAACATAAAAATTTAACAAACACACACACACATAATATGTGGCGAAAAAAAAAAATTAAAATTTAAACACCATAATTAATAAAAATAAAAAAATTATTCCAGAACAATTTTTAAATAATTACAAATTAACTAAAAAATAAACATTAAAAAAACATTACAATAAAAAAAATATAAATAAAAAACAATTAAAAAAAAACCATAAAAAAATTAAAGACATTAAAATATTAAAAAAAAACAAATTTATGAACATTCTAAAAAAAAAAATTAAATTTGAAGCCCTAGGCTTCCAAGGCCGATTCCGAGAATCGGCTTGGGCCCCTAGCTGATTCTGAGAATCGCCCTTGGAAGCCTAGGGTCGCTCGACCGCTGGGCTCAACAACCTTGGCAGTTGTGCATAGCCACCAAGGTGGCCCAACCTAGCGGCCAAGTGGCCCTGGGCTGGCCAGTCGATTATGAGCTTCTTGGTCGCTGGGCTAGGCTACCTTGGCGGCTATGCACAACTGCCAAGGCCACCCATCCCAATGGCCATGAGCTTCCAATTTTTTTAAAATAATGTTCATAAATTTATTTATTTATAATAATGTTTTTTTTTTTTTTTTTTTTTTTTTTTTTTTTTTTTTTGTTTAATATGTTTTTTGTGTGTGTTTTTTTAGGCTTTTTGTTTTATTGATGTTTTATTTATTTATTTTTTATCTTGATTTTTTTTATGCCTTTTTTTTTAATTATTTAAATTGTTTTTTTTTTGTGTGTTTGATTAATTTTTTTTAATTTTTTTTTAAATATTTTTTTACAAGTTTTTTTTAATAATATATATATTTTTTTATGTTTTTTTTTTGTGTGTGTGTTGTGTGTTTATATATATATATATAATATATATATAATATATATTATAATATTTTATTTTTTTTGCAAAAAAAATTAAAAATATTGTCATAAAAAAACATTTCAAAGAAAAACAAAAAAACACATGTTTGGAAAGTCTTTTTAAAAACTAACATCCTAGGATGAGAAACAAGTAGAGAAATAAGACAACTTGAAAAATTGTTATATAATCAACATTAAAAAAAAACTTGTGCATACTAAGGACATAAAAAAATTTGAAGTGTCAAAAATGTCCTTAAAAAAATTGAATGCTTATGTTGAATGTTTTTCAAAATCCGCATGAAAATCACCTACATTTAAAAACCCTATTTATATTTGATACTTAATAAAATTGAAAGTGTTAAAAATATGGTCCAAAAAGAAGATGTATTATGAATTAGTGCTCTTCAAAATCGATTCATTTTTTTGCTACCTCAAAAAAAGGGGTAATCGTATCAATTACTGTTTCAGAGAGAGAGAGAGAGAGAGAGAGAGAGAGAGAGAGAGAACACCAATAGGGGAATTTGAACCTTGAATCTCACAATTTACATAATACTTCATAACATAATGATCACTAATTGAGCTATCCCCATGGGCTACTATTTATAAAAATGATTTAAATTTAATTTTTTAACTAAAAATTTTACCACTGTAGTCTAACTCTTCTACGTTTAGATCTTTTTTGGGCATATTTTCTAGCCAATTTTGCCCAAAATTCGATAAATAATTATTAGAATCGCAAGTTTGAGTTACATAACATGAAAAATCTAGGAGCTCCAAGGTGTCGAATCCATGTACACAATGAAAAAACATTTTTAACAACCAAAGATAAAAATCCCACCCACAATTGTACCAATGGATTTTGGTAAAAAAAGTCAAAACGTAAAATAGCTAGACAACGTGTTGGCTTATGGGGGCCTAACCTAGGTTCAAAGTTAGTTAGCTAGACAAATCCCTACACTACTGACCCTTTCAGCATTACCCCATGGAGCGTGGACTAAAGTCTCACCTGAAGCAGTATGGGGGGATGCTGGAACCAAGTTTCCGCACCCTTGAGATGGTTGTGATGTCAGTCTATTCCAACTATACCTGCCTTCACGCACGTTGCTTTGCGCTCTGGTCCACCCTTTAGTACCCTCACGAAGTGTTACAATTGGCTTTTGCGCATCCCTAACCAAGGGTTGAAGTCCTTTCGCGTTGCTAGGGCAACGAACTGTGCTATTTCCCAAACTAGACTAAGTATCTTACTTATCTTATTGACAATTCTTAATTATCTTTGTGTAAACATATATTCTAACTTGCGTTCACTTAACTAAGACAATTATACACATTCACGCATCATATAAGCATTAGAAGTAAAATTCATACTCGATATAACAGATGCATAAGCAGGAAATAAAGATGCAGAAATGATAGAAACTTCTCTTTATTAATACTTCCAAATAATTACAGACTCGAAACGCCCTGCACACTCAGTTGCAGGGGTCCGCGCACTTAGTTGCGGACTTCTAGGCCTCTGCACACTCATCTGCAGAGCCTCTACCTACACTACGACCCAAAACTAGACTTACACTTCAGATCTATCTCGTATACATCTTTATTCCTTAGACATTATGTTGTGCTTAACTACTTAGAGCTTCACTCTATTTATACAATTCCATGGTCCACGGACCATGGGTAGATCTTCTACAACCGACATTACATTATCAAAATAAGGGCGAACAACCCTATGACTCTTTAACAAACTATGCGTTGTGTGCCCAAAAATGCGGAGTCTTAAAATTGGAATTGCAAAATCAGATCAAAATCTGGGCTCTAAACCCCAAAACTTTCCTTGGGGGATCCCGTGCCCAACAGGCCCCCAACATAAACATCGTGACTCGCCCTTGAGGCACCCTACAGGTGCGGAGAGCTTAGCACGAAGACCTCCCAACTCTATTTGGATTGCTGCAAGTTCGGCAGTGCACTGGGAGGCTGCCTATTGAACTTCCTCTACGCGCTGTTCAGTGACCGCTATTGCTGAACCGCTGCCCTGAATCTGGTCCTGAGTTTCTTGCAGTTGCACGAGCTTTTCTTCAATGGAGGTTGTAATTGTATAAGCCTCGTCGATCCATGGCTGTAGGCACGCTTTCAAAACTGCCTCTTTATTCTGAGCGGCATCCACCTATTCCTTGAGCGCCTTGGCCTGCGACATCCTTACAAGCCTTTGTGTAAGGGAAACCATCTGCATGGTCCCTTTTAGATTGTTGTACTTCTGCTGCAGCTCGCGCATCTTTGTCTCTAGGTGCTCCATGTTCGGGTCCTCCTGCAAGGTGGTGAGGACCTCGAATGACTGTTCGAACAGCTTCATGCAGCCTGTCACTGCACTATCAACTGTCGCCATTGTTGTTGTGATCGTGGTGGTACGCTGTTCTCTGACCTCTGGAGGAGTTGAAGGTTGAGCCTTCATTTGTAGCTCTGCTATCTAAAGGTTCTGTTGTAGCATTTTTTGGTTTTGGTAAGTTAGAATCAATTAGTCAAAAAATGAAAATACTTTTCAAAAAATGTTAAGCTAGGATATGGACAAAAAGAATACTGAATAAAAATGTTAGGAAATATTTTGATAAATATGTCCATATCAAAGAAAATGTTAGAATAGATGCCCTAAAAAAATGAAGGCAAAAATAAAATGTTAGGTTAGAGAGAAAAGCAAAAAACAATAAACTCTAAAAGTGTGCAAGTCCAAGTGCCACTACTTTTTAATTTATTACGTAAAATAATGGTTGTGTGCAGCTTGTCATAAATGCCACAACCCATGATAGTCAAATATTTTAATCTTGACTATTTCATGCCTTAAATTTCATGTTTATAGTTAGAGAATAAAGATCTAGCCAAACTGTTTAATCTTGGCAGATCAGTAGTTAGGTAGATAATAATAAGGAGCTCATCAGTTTAATCTGAGCCCTTGGATGTTATAAGGTTAGAATTAGATAATTTTGTTTTCAAAAAGGAAAGAAATGGGTTTTCTAGCTTAAATGCACCCAATTAAGTGAAGAAAAAGGTTAGGGTAAGTAAAGGGTAGGTGGAAGAAAGGTTGAGAAGTACAAAGTTGATTGAAGCATAAGCACATTTATCATGCTTGATCATGTGTTTTAGTGTGCAGGAGTAGTTATGAAAGAGAAAGGATGTTCACTAGTTGATTGGGTTAACTACCTTTCATCTCATTTCACCCCCCACTACATACTTACTAATTTCCTCATTGTCCCATCATTTCCTAAGAAAATACCATTTTCCCTTCATTTTCACCATTATCCCTTGGTTTCACACATTTCCCTAGAAAATTACCCTCTAAAGGTCATTTCCCAACACAAAACCCCTTTTCCCTAGTGTGAAACCCATTCCCCTTTGAAGAAATCACTTTCCTCTTGTAATTTCCCTAAAAACCCATAAAACCCCTTTTAGCCTAAGTTTTGTTTACCCTTGCTTTATTTAAATTAACTGCACAATTCTCCATTTTCTTGACAAAACCCTGTTTAACCCACCCCCTTGGTGTTGTTAACAAACCCCGCTAATCTCCACTCGATTCCCCTCCGTGCAACTCTGTCGCGCGATAGTCGTTCGATCATCCGCCCACAAATCCAACGACCCACAACCATATCGCGTGCTCCCGATGTCCAACCTTTACCGACCCAAGAGCATGCGAGATTCGTGGTTTTACTCAGGCCCCTTTTGGCTACATGGAAATCTCACGTTAACTTGCGTGCCCTCGGGAAAAAACCACCCGGTGGCCAAAAGCGGTGCGATGAGCCTTAATACCGCCTCCTCGCCATAGGCCGAAACCACCCATTGTTCACTTAACCCTCCGTGCCAAATTTTAAAAGCTTCCCATTAAAACACCAAAGACCCTCATTTTCTCTCTTTTCACCCGTTTACACAGTGTAACCCGCCTAACCCTTCATGCGCCACCATGAACCTCTGCAACCCAATTTGACCTCCAATTACTGTCCAAACACTGCTAAGACTTCGTCCATACACTTTCTTGTTCCATGAAACCATTATCACCTCCCCGCCAACCTGTGTTTTTATTAATAAATTATTGTATTTTGCGGGTGATTAGCAGAAGGCCAGAAGCTTGGATAAACAATTTGATACTAGTCACAATACCTGTTTACTCCAATATTCACAAGGAAATCCATTCAAAAGCCTTAATTCAGAAGGAAAACACAATCATACATAGAACAGAAAGGAGTCATTTACATAGAAGGAAACAATTTACATAGTAAATGGATAAAACAGAGATGAAATCATTTTCACCAAAGCAATAAGGTAGAAGAATTCACAATAATTGTTAAAATGGAACATTCATGGTAAAATACTAAACAAAGGAGGTAGATAAAGTGTATCAGATGATAGGTCATAAGTGAATATGATATCCAGCGTGAAGATCAAACAACCAAGCAATTTAAAGGGTAAAAGATCAAAATCTAAAGGACAACAGAACCTAAATAAGAGGAACAATCAGCCAGCTTCAACAACTCTTAGTTTTTCTTAGTGATAGTCACAACAACACAACATCAAAGTACTGCCAGATCAACTAATAGTCTTTATTTCAATTTTATAATAATCTATTTTTGTAAAAATAGTTTAGGATATTTTCTTAGTTATACTCTTGTATAAATAACTCTCTTTACGATTTATTAAGGGCTCACCATTGAACCAGGTTGACCATTGAAGAAGAGTTGCACTCTTGAAGAAGGGTTGCACCCTTGATGAAGCATTTGCAAACAATTGATGTACTTAACTTTTCTGGACCCTTAATACAAAGCAAAGGATTCTAAATTATGTTTTACATAGTTTGTGTTTCCTGTAAGCTTTTCGAGTATTACTCATTATGTTTTTCTTCATATTCTTATGACTTACAAAGATACCTAGGTAGGAATAATTGTGTTTCAATCTATTCCTATAGCTCCTGAAGTGATAATATATAAAGAGAATGGATTAATGGACTGTCTGTTTAATTAGTTCCCTCTGAATCAATAAATCATCAACATCTTGTTGTAAGCTTAAGAATATTCTCTTGAATCTTCTGAACATTGGTCAGAAGTTTTCATACTCATGATTATTTAATTTTCAGTCGCAAAATTGTGATAATCATATTATTTTTTGTTTTTGCTCACTACTATTCAAGCTATATCATTGTGTGAAATTTTATAGCAGCCCTTTGTTTTGGTATCAATATTATTCAAAAGGTTAGGCATTACAGTGTTACATCTGTTTCATTCATTGGTCCTCCAAATTAAAACAAAAACCCCCAAAACAATTATCTTAGATGCTCTAGCATGATAGCTAACCATTATTATCTCAGAGGTACAATATCAATATGGCGCTGTTTCTAAGGATTTGAATTTCATTAAGTTTTCTTGGGGCAACTATATTTATTCTATTCCTTTAAGGTGATTAAAGGTCTAGAAAGGTTAAAATCCTTCACCTGGTGACTCCACTAGCCTAAACTAACACCTTTTAAGCACACAAGATCTCATTCAGAATCTGACTTAGTTAATCCTCTATCAGATCATGAAAAACTTTTGAGAAAGGCTAGTACTAAAAGGAGACATCAATCATCTTCTTCTTCCTCTTTAGCCTTGCAGTCTGAAGATTTAGTATCATTTGATCATTTTAGTAATATTCCATCTGATTTTGATTGGACACAAATACCTCCTAGGGTTTCTAAACTATTAGATAGGGGAGTTGATTTAGATTCAGCTTTCCTCATTCATTCTTTTGAAACACTTCAAGAACCCCCTCTACCACCACGATCACCTAAAACTGAGTTTGACTTGGGTGTTCATTTACCTGAAGCTTCTACTTCTAAACAACCTGAAGAGACCATCTCTATATATTCAAATCCACTCTTTGAAACAAAAGAGGCTATTCATTCACAGGTCCCAAAGTTAGTTCTTAAGACTCCTTTAAAGTTATTCAGGAGATCCCCTCCTTCTTCACCTCCACATAGTCACACACCCCCTCAATCACCTTCTTCTTCTTCTTCTTCATCCACACAAACACCTCACACACCACCTTCTACTATGGCATTCCAACCTATTGTGCAGGCTAGATATCAAGCTTTAGTCTGACTTGCTAACCTCGATGCATTCCTAGGTGGATACTTGAAATGCCTTCCTAGGTATCATGGAGAAACTGCTCCCTCAGCTGAGGACCATCTTTAAGATTTTCTAGACTTTGCAGACAACATGAATATTGAACAAGAAAATGTTTATATGAGATTTTTTGTACAATCACTTGAAGGAAATGTAAGAATCTGGTTTAGGGAGTTACCTGTAAATTCCATTAGAAATTGGGAAGAGCTTACAAACATATTTAAAAACCAATGGGGTGTAAATAAATATCCTCTTTACTTTTTGACTACATTTGAAGAACTTAAAAGAAACTTTGGTGAACGTGTGTAAGATTTTATCAAAAGGTTCAATAAACTTTATCATAAGATGCTCCCTAATTGTAAACCCCGTGTAGCAGCAGCTAAGTCTAGGTTTTCTAAAGCCTTTGATTATGATTTTGATATAATGCTAAGAGAGAGAACTTCAAGAACTCTTGAAGATATGAACACAAATGCTATAGAGGTGGAATCAAATAGGGTTTCTTCGACTTCCTTGAAAGCTAAAGAGGAAAAGGCCCAAAGAAAACTCAAATCTATTCAAGAAGCCTCTAGTTCCTCTAGTCCTTCTAAGACTAAAACTGAAGATTCTAAAATAGATGGAATAACTTATCTTCTTAGAAATCTATCTAATAGAATTTCCAAGATTGAGACTCAACCTAGGACAGTTCAACAAGCAGTTACTAGACCCCAAAATCAAAATCAAGGTCAGTATAAAAGGAATCCACAATTACAAATTCTTTAGAGACCTAGTAATTATCAGTAGGTTCCCAGTTCTTTACTGATCGATGACCAACAACCTGATGAAAATACTATGACTATTACTGAAGATACCAATAACATGGATACTTCTTCTAATCAAACAATTATTATTCCTTTCTCACAACAGAATCAAGTTCAATAAGATCAAGAATCCTCACAGGTTTCTAAATACCATGCCTTCTCTGAATTTTTAATTACAGAGTTGAACAAGAGATATGATCTTAGGCCTAGACCCGGCCTTGGAAGACCTCCTAAGGAGACTCCAATAATTAAACCTCGTACCAAAGTTGCTGAAACTCAAACAACTATTATTTGACCATTAAATCAGTCAAATGATACTGTTCAAAATGATAAAAATGCTTTGACTACATTTAATGTTGAAAAAGTGTTAGAAAGAGTTAAAATCCCAATTCCACTTTCAAAACTTTCAAAAAACCCTGGGTATAAAAATCAAGTCTCCAAATGGATACAAAACACCTCGATTGATGCTGAAAGTGATATCATTAGTCTACAAGATGAAAAACCAGCAGTTGTCTTTGGTCCTAGCTCAAATATGATATATGAAATAGTGCCTACTTTCTATGTAACTCTTAAGACAAATGATTCCATGTTATATAATTGTATGCTTGATTCTGGAGCATCACATAACCTCATGCCAAAAACTATCATGGACCATTTGAAACTTGCCATAAATAGATCCTATCATGACTTGTACACCTTTGATTCTAAAAGGGTGCCTTGCTTAGGATTGATTAAGGGTTTAGTAGTCACCCTTGCCCAAATTCTAGTGAAAAGTGTAGTTCTTGATATAGTTGTCAAAGATATTCCTCCCAAATTTGGAATGCTCCTTTCTAGGTCTTGTTTTTCCAAATTAGGGGAACTCTTCAAATGGATATGTCTTATGCCACTATTCCAATTTATGGGGGTGAAAAACTAAGGTTATATAGAGAGGTAAGATTTGTGCACACTGTTTGCAAAATAGACCAGCCAATGAACCATCCCATTTATGCAATTGACAAGGATTTTGGTTGCTTTCAACTCTCTTCAAACAAAATACATGAAACTCAAGTTAAAATAGAAGATGTAATTGAAAGTCCTGTACCAAATAAAATTGATGTATGGAAACTATTTTTTGATGGTTCTTGTACAAAAGATGGAGCAGGCGCTGAGGTAGTTTTAATTTCACTAGAAAAAAGAAAATATCACCCAATCATGCAAACTCGACTTCGAAGTTACAAATAATGTGGCTGAATATGAAGCTTTTCTTTTGGGACTGCAATTAGCCAAAATCTTAAAGGTTCAAAACTTAAGTGTTTTTACTGATTCAGAACTTATTGTCAAACAAGTGAGAAATATTTGCCAGACTAAGCATCCTAGACTTAGGTCTTATAGAAATGAAGTTTGGGATTCAATTGAAAACTTATTTGATGCTTTTAATTTGACTTATATTCCAAGAAATCAGAATATTCATGTAGATGCCTTAGCTGTTTTTGCTAGTTCATTTAAAATTCTTGATCAGAACAATGTACTCTATCAAATACAAGTCAAGTACAGACCATCCATCCCAGACAATCTAAAACATTGGTAGATATTTGAAGATGATGAACATTTGAAATCTTTTCTACAGGTTATAGACGAATTTGCAGTTCTACAAATTGATGAAGATAGAAGAGAAATAAATGAAAATACAAATGGAAATGATACTTCAAATTTCAATTAAAAAATTGCTGATCATGATATTATTCAATTGTCTAACTATTTTATTCCCAAAGGCCTCATTCCTTTAGAAAAATTGTTTGATCAAAATGATGTCCTTCGAAACCCTTAGTCCATTTCTTCACAAGATGACATAGAAGAAATTAATATTGGAAAAAATGATGATATTATAAACATCAAAATCTATGCATCTCTAGATCCTAAGATCAAAGCTCAATACCTTAAGTTACTACAAAATTATAAGGATGTTTTTGTATGGACCTATGCTGATCTAAAAACCTATGATACTTCATTAATACAACATAAGGTTCCTTTAAAGCTAGAAGTAGTTCCTTATCAACAAAAACTTAGGAGAATCAATCCAGCTCTTCTACCAACTGTAGAAAAGGAAATTAAGAAAATGTTAGATGCCTAGATCATTCTCCCTCTTAGATATTCTAATTGGGTTGCAAATTTAGTTCTTGTTAGAAAGAATAATGGAGAAATTAGACTCTGTGTGGACTTTAGAAATTTGAACAAAGCATCATTAAAGGATAACTATCCTTTGCCCAGAATGGATCAATTACTTCAAATGGTTTTAGGAGCACAAATACTTTCTATGCTTGATGGTTTTTCAGGCTATCATCAGGTAAATGTTGACTCAACAGACATATAGAAGACAACCTTTACTACACCCTAGGGTACATTCATGTCTGCTAGAATTCCATTTGGCTTAACCAATGCTGGAGCAACATTTAAAAGAGCTATGGATGTAGCTTTTGTGGGTCAGGTAAATAAATTTGTGGTCATTTATCTTGATGACATAACTATTTTTTATAAATCTGATTAGAAACATCTAAAGCACTTGATGAAGGTTTTGAATAGATGTAGAAAATTCGGAATATCATTGAATCCTAAAAAGTATCTGTTTGCTATCAAAAAAGGAAAACTGCTGGGCCATATTATTTTAGAAAGAGGAGTGGTGATTGATCCCAAGCGTGTGTCTGCCATTGAAACTTTGACCTTATTTAGAAACAAGAAGGAGATTCAAGCTTTTCTAGGCAAGATTAATTTTTTAAGGAGATTCATCCTAGATTATGATGAGATTGTAAAATATATAACTGACATGCTTTGAAAAGATCATGAAGTTAAATGGTCCGTCTCTTCCAAGCATGCATTTGATGGAATCAAGAAAGCTATCTCTAAATCTCCCACCTTAGTCAACCCTGATTACACTAAACCATTCAGTATCTTTTCCTTTGCCTCAGAAACAACCCTTGTTGTTGTTCTACTACAAAAGAATGAATATTCCCATGACCAACCCATAGCCTTTTTCAGTAAGGTTATGAGATATTCCAAGCTTAAGTATGAAATAATTGAGAAGCAAGCCTATGCCCTTATTCAAGCCTTGAAATCATTCAGGATGTATGTCATACATTCTCCTATTACTGCTTATGTTCCTAATAGTGTTGTGATTTTTTTTTAACTCAGCCAGACACTGATGCAAAGAGAGGTAGATGGATCACTCAAATACTGGAGTTTGATCTAACTATCAAAACTAAAAAGCTAGTAAAAGGACAAGGATTAGCTAAGCTTCTAGCTGAATCCAACTGTAAAGTCCTCTAATTCAATTATATTTTAGAGATACAAGGGAAGAATCCACAAGAACCTTTTCAAACTTCAGATAAGAAGAATCCACAAGAACCTTCTGTCTTGACAGAAGGGGAGAATCCACAATAAAATTCCCTTTATCCTAAAGGGGAGAATCCACAAGAACCTTCCCTTCATCCCGAAGGGGAGAATCCATAAGAACCTTCCCTTCATCATAGAGAAAATAATCCACAAGTACCTTTACCTTTAGATCAGATCCCCTTGTATACATTGATGACACATTTATGTTGTTAGATTGGTACAAAGACATTGTAAATTTCTTGATCCATTTTGAATGTCGAGCATCATTCTCCAAAAGCTAGTGTAAAAATATAAAATTGAAAGCAGTCAAGTACTGTATTATAAATGAAAATTTGTACTTGAAAGACCCACTAAATATTTTGTTATTATGTTTAACAGAATAAAAAACTAAAGGAATCATTGACTAGTTTCATACAGGATTTTGTGGAGGACATTATGCTTGGAGAGAAACAACATATACGATATTAAGGGGAGGATTTTATTGGCCAACATTGTTCTTAAAAGTAGGAGAAAAGGTTAGAGGTTGTGTTCCTTGTCAAATGTTTGCTAGTAAGCAAAAATTAGCAGCTCTCCCACTGATTCCATCAATAGTCTCATCACCTTTTCTCCAATGGGGATTAGATTTTGTTTGAGAGATTCATCCCACTTCAAGTAATCAAAATAGATGGATCCTCACTGCAACAAACTACTTCACTAAATGGGTGGAAGCAATTCTAGTGAGAAATGCTACCAATTCAATAGTAATCAAATTTATGTAGAGAACATCTTATCTAGATTTGGTTCCCAACTCAAATTGTCACTAATAATGCAACAAATTTTTCTAGTGTTAAAATGATTGAGTTTTTCCAGAAATATCATATTTTGTTACATCATTCAACTCCATATTATCCACAAGGTAATGGCCTTGCAGAATCCTCAAACAAAAGTCTGATAAAGGTAATAAAAAAGACTCTAGCAGATCATAAAAAGAGTTGGGACTCTCGTTTAATTTATGCAGTATGGGCAAACAAAATTACTCCAAAGAGATCTACTAGAAAATCTCCTTTCCAGTTGGTTTATTGGAAAGGTGCAATCTTCCCTACCAATTTTGCCTTCCCTGTTTTAAAATTCCTGCAGGATTCAACAGATGAACCTAATGATTTTTCAAGGAGAATAAATCATATTATTGAACTAAATGAAAACAGAGATGAAGTTCAATAGAAATTGAAAAAGTATCAGAATAAGATGAAGAACCTGTTTGATATAAGAGCGAGGGAAAGGGACTTCAAGGAAGGTAATCTAGTTCTATGATGGGATTCCAGGAGAGAAGAAAAGGGAAAACATGGAAAGTTTGACAACCTGTGGTTTGGACCTTTAACAATTATTGAAGTGAAGGGAAATAAAAATTTTGTGCTACAAAATCTTGAGGCGCTATATTCCACTTATCCTGTAAATGGAAGGTTTCTGAAATATTACATTCAATACTGAGAAGTTGAAGTATATTTCATTACTACCATTGTAAAAACTCAGGTTTCTTTTGCTTTTCAAGTTGTCAGTGTGATTTTTTATAGAAAAAGACTCCATATCCTGAGGAGAAGGCACATGGATCTGCGGGTTCTCTGCATTCTACAGGAGAAAGTAGTCCCCAGTTGGAGCCAATGTTGTAGCATTTTTTGGTTTTGGTAAGTTAGAATCAATTAGTCAAAAAATGAAAATATTTGTCAAAAAATGTTAAGCTAGGATATGGACAAAAAAAATATTGGATAAAAATGTTAGGAAATATTTTGATAAATATGTCCATATAAAATAAAATGTTAGAATAGACGCCGTAAAAAAATGAAGGCAAATATAAAATGTTAGGTTAGAGAGAAAAGAAAAAAACAATAAACTTTGAAAGTGTGCAAGTCCAAGTGCCACTACATTTTACTTTATTATGTAAAATAATGGTTGTGTGTAGCTAGTCATAAATGCCACAACCCATGATAGTCAAATAGTTTAATCTTGACTAGTTCATGCTTTAAATTTCATGTTTATAGTTAGAGAATAAAGATCTAGCCAAACTATTTAATCTTGGCAGATCAGTAGTTACGTAGAGAATAATAAGGAGTTCATCAGTTTAATCTGAGTCCTTGGATGTTATAAGGTTAGAATTAGATAGTTTTCTTTTCAAAAGAAAAAGGAAAGAAAAGGGCCTGCTAGCTTAAATGCACCAAATTAAGTGAAGAAAAAAGGTTAGGGTAAGTAAAGGGTAGGTAGAAGAAGTACAAAGTTGATTGAATTATAAGCACATTTATCATGCTTGATCATGTGTTTTAGTGTGCAGGAACAATTATGAAAGAGAAAGTATGTTCACTAGTTGATTGGGTTAACTACCCCTCATCTCATTTCACCCCCCACTATATACTTACTAATTTCCTCATTATCCCATCATTTCCTAAGAAAATACCATTTTCCCTTCACTTTCACCATTATCCATTGGTTTCACACATTTCCCTATAAAATTACCCTCCAAAGGTCATTTCCCAACAAAAAACCCCTTTTCTCTAGTGTGAAACTCATTCCCCTTTGAAGAAATCAGTTTCCCCTTGTAATTTCCATAAAAAACCATAAAACCCCTTTTAGCCTAAGTTTTGTTTACCCCCGCTTTATTTAAATTAATTGCGTAATTCTCCATTTTCCTGACAAAACCCTATTTAACCCACCTCCTTGGTGTGATTAACAAACCTTGCTAATCTCCGCTCGATTCCCATCCAAGCAACTCTGCCGTGCGATAACTGTTTGATCATTCACCCACAGATCCAACAACCCATAGCCATATTGTGCGCTCTCGATGTCCGACCTTTACTGGCCCGAGAGCACGCGAGATTCATGGTTTTGCTTGGTCCCCTTTTGGCTACGTGGCAATCTCACGTTAACTTGTGTGCCCTTGGGAAAAACCCACTTGACGGCCAAAAGTGGTGCAATGAGCCTTAATATCGCCTCCCAGCCATAGGCCGAAATTGCCCATTGTTCACTTAACCCTTTCGTGCCAAATTTTAAAATTTTCCCGTTAAAATGCCAAAGACCCTCATTTTCACTCTTTTCACCTGTTTACACAGTGAAGCCCGCCTAACCCTTCCTGTGCCACCATGAAACTCTGCAACCCAATTTGACCTTCGATTATCGTCCAAACACTGCCAGGACTCTATCCACACACTTTCTTGTTTCCTGAAACCATTATCACCTCCTTGCCAACCTGTGTTTTTATTAATAAATTATTGTATTTTTCAGTTGATTAGTAGAAGGCCAGAAGATTGGATAAACATTTTGATACTAGTCACAATACCTGTTTACTCCAAGATTCACAAGGAAATCCGTTCAAAATCCTTTATTCAGAAGGAAAAGACAATCATACACAGAGCGGAAAGGAGCCATTTACACAGAAGGAAACAATTTACACAGTAAATGGATAAAACATAGATGAAATCATTTTCACCAAAGCAATAAGGTGGATGAATTCACAGTAATTGTTAAAACGGAACATTCATGGTAAAAGACTAAACAGAGGAGGTAGATAAAGTATATCAGATGAAAGGTCATACGTGAATATGACATCCAACATGAATATCAAACAACCAAGCAACTTAAAGAGAAAAAGAGCAAAGTCTAAAGGACAACAAAACCTAAATAAGAGGAACAACCAGCTAGCTTCAACAACTTTCAGTTTTTCTTAGTGATAGTCACGAACAACACAACATCAAAATAGTGCCAGATCAACTAACAACCTTTATTTCAATTTTATAATAATCTATTTTTGTAAAAATAGTTTAGGATATTTTCTTAGTTCTACTGTTGTATAAATAACTCTCTTTACGAGTTATTAAGAGTTCACCATTGAAGAAGAGTTGCACTCTTGAAGAAGGGTTGCAACCTTGATGAAGCATTTGAAAACACTTGATGTACTCAACTTTTATGTATCTTTAATACAAAGCAAAGGATTATGAATTCTGTTTTACACAGTTTGTATTTCCTGTAATTTTTTCCAGTATTACTCATTATGTTTTTTTTCATATTCTTACGACTTATAGAGATACCTAGGTAGGAATAATTGTGTTTCAATCTATTCCTATAAGCTCCTGAAGTGATAATCTATAAAGAGAATGGATTAATGGACTGTCTGTTTAATTAGTTCCCTCTGAATCAATACATCATTAGCATCTTGTTGTAAGCTTAAGCATATTCTCTTGAACCTTCTGAACATTGGTCAGAGGTTTTCATACTTATGATTATTTAATTTTCAGTTTGAAAATTGTGATAGCCATATTATTTTTTGTTTCTGCTCACCATTATTCAAGCTATATAACTGTGTGAAATTTTATAGTAGCCCTTTGTTTTGGTATTAATATTATTCAAAAGGTTAGGCATTACAATGCTACATTTGTTTCATTCATTGGTCCTCCAGATTAAAACAAAAACCCCCAAAACATTATCTTAGATGCTCTGGCATGATAGCTGACCATTATTATCTCAGAGGTACAACAGGTTCATCTCAAGCTGAACCTTCGCCATTTCTGCTCTTGCGTCGCACACCCCTGTGGCTAACTTTCAGATGTGCACCTCCACTGGTTCCTTTGCTTGAATGGCCAACTCTGGGACCATTTGGAAGGCTTCCTCCACAACCTGCATGATTTGTTTGTCCTACTCTACGACCTCGTTGCGCTGCAGGCTCAACTGCTCAATGTTGATGCATTGCTCGCTCATTACCTGAATAGTTGATGCGACTCTCCCTGACCCAAAGTTCTATACTGACTCCATCATACAAGAGATAGAGAGTATCCTGAGGGAGCGCAACCATGTTTAATCTGACCCCTTTCAAACTGCTAACCATAGTCCTGTCGGCCTCGTTCTCTGTAATGAGTGCTCCATCTAGTAAAACTATTGTGTTGGTCATCCTCGCGCACAACATTTCCTCGGCAGCTGAAGTGCCGACTGTGAGGATGGTGGACACTGTGCTAGCCTTTGGAGTGTGCACCTGCAACTCCTATATTTGTGTCCAGAGAGCCCCCAATACCAACTGGTGTTGTTCCTCAAAATGCTGGAGGGCCTTTGGGGTGACATCCCTCACCGTTTCTCTGATATCATGTAAGTCCTATTCAGTAAGGTTGATAGGGTCAAAAGATGTCTTCGAGGCCTTCATTTTCTTTCACAGCCCTACCTGCTCTCGTGGTCATGAACATTTTAGCTAGGTGGAAGTCATCTACAGGTCTGCGCCACCTTGTCCTATGTCTGTCTCTAGTTTGGGTGAAGGTGACTTTTGTCCTTCGCACTCTTCATTTGATATTTTCTGTTGTTATTTGGTCAACTTTGTGGTGTCGCGCACTGCCTGGGCCTTAGCCGCTGCTTGTTCTTTCCTGCACTTTTCTGCCAGTTGTGCCATCCATAGTTTTGTCTCTTCCTTCTTCTGCTGCGTGGCGAACTTCTCTGCTTCCACCACGGAGTCAGCTAGAGCATGCCACTTCGGCAGCCAAGACTCAAGCACTGGGAAAATTACATCATCGATCACTAAGTAAGGTAACTTATGCCACATCTTCATAGGGTCCTTCCGCACCTTGATGAAGACATGGTGGAAGTCAGCTTGAACTCCACAAAGCTCCGCAAACTGTTGTAGATAGTGGGCAATAACTGCGGCTTGGGATTGATCCCCATCCTGATGTTCATCTCCATTAGCACCCAAAATATATTACTCTCCCTTATCCTCTGTGCATCCATGGTTGCCCACATAGAAGCGTACGTCGCTGCCTCTAGAAGGTCTTGCACGATTGACGAGAACTGGCTATCTTCGGGCAACTCCCATGCCAACAATACTATCGACAACAGGAGCCATGTGTAATGAATTTGTTTTTCCCTGCTCCTGTGCCTCGCAGCAGTTCGCAAGGAACTCACTGCATCGATAGTTTTCCCAATTGAAATGGACCCTTTCTACTTATTGCGCCACTAGTGAAACCACTGGCACATGCACCTCATCCGCGCGACACTTCTGCATCACCTTTCCTACCAATATCTGTGTTGCGACCTTGATTGCAGGGTTGTTGATGATGGAGATTGAATACCCTCACTTCTTCTTCTCCAACTTTCTTTTTCATTGCCTCCGAGAGGGCCAACTCGCCACCTTTTCCCTCTGAAATGTTTGTTGGATCCACCCCTGAGCAAGGGAGCAGTGTAATCTGGTGAATTACATGGTTTGTGATGGGTATGGTCTCCTCTAGCCACAAGCACCCATCATGCACCAAGTAGATCAGCTAATATTGTGCTTCTATCAGCTAGTCAGATGGCCGAGCCATCTGTTTATGGCTTCAAATGATTGCCATTCACTTTTCCTAGGAAGGGATCTCCATTTAACTTAACCAGCTGTACCGTGCCACCATTTGTAATCTCCTTAATAACATACGTCCCCAGCCAATGCATTATGAGTTTCCTAGGAAATTTATCAAACTTACTATCATACAACAACACCAAATCATTTGCCTTAAAGGTGCAATGCTTAATATGTTGATCGTGCCATGCCTTTTCTCATTGCTTTTGGACCTGCTGGTGAAATCCAACCAAAAATCTCTCTTCTTCGAGCTCATCCAACTGTGTGAGCCTCTTCTCCAGGGCTCCACGATCCGTCATACCTATGAGCGCTGCTATGCGAGACTAGGAACGATGTATTCCAAAGGCATTATGGCTTCCACTCCATAGACAAGTCTAACAGTTGTCCGTCCCACCAGCTTCTTGCATGTCGTTCGATAAGCCCATAACACTGCTGGTATGAGTAGGTCCCAATCACTTCATTATGCATTACATACCTTGGTTAGCATGCTTTCTTGTACTTTGTTGAATGCTTCTGCGTGGTTTCTCTTCCTGCATAATGTCTTCCCAACATTGAGATCCATCTGCAAGTTCGCCCCCCAACACATGCTTATTGACCAGGCATTGTAGCGTGGAGTACCTGTGCCTCTGCGCAGGATGGGGCTCTTCTCCATAGGCCTGCGTCCACTTGGCCAGATGTGCGCGCAGATCATCCTACCCATCATACTTGTTTTTTAGTTGCATCTTATGCTTCCCAAATCATACTTCGATCATTCTCCTACATTTGTGCTAATCGTCAAAGCTTCCTTTATGCATACCCTGCCATCTCGTGGGCGTAGCACCCAGTCCAAGGCCTGGAAACGTTCCTTTTCCATCACCTCCCTTACAAATGCATCCACGAAGGTATCTAATTCATTTAGACCATCATAAGTAAGAAAATCTCTTACTTCTGTTGACACACAGCGCAGTGACCTCGTCATCATATTGAAATTCAGCGTAGTTACTTCGTGTAACCGATTCTGCCATTGTTCTATTTCTTTGTCAGAATTCGAAGTGCAAGAAATCTCACACTCCCATGTAATCCGTCCATCCATGGTGGGATTCACCAAGTCTTGGTCTCGCACTATTATCTTGTAGATGCAGTCCAAATCGTCATCACTCTCATAGTTGTGGACCAGTTCCGTATAGCGTGATCCTTCAACAGGGTCTAGGGGTATTATTACGCGCAACGACTTCTTCTCAAATATCATTTTCTGTTTCTTCAGATTAATTACCCCATTCATATCAGTAGCCCAGTCAATTCTCAAGAGCATAGGGTAGGGATTGCTGTCATCAACAATCTCTATTACTTCGAAATCTGCCAGCATGGTCGCTCCCTCAATATCCACAATTATTCCCTGCAATCGCCCCATGGGTATTATTTTATGCTGGTTTGCCATCCTTAGCTGAATTGGAGACCATTGCAACGCAAGTCACCCCATGATCCATTTGCATATGATCCCAAATCTAGAATGAGTTGATCCATTTCGTATTCTCCGATCTGCGCAGTGAGTCTCATTACATGTCCTGTCCTTGTCTTATGCTTTCCGATATTGCGGACTACATGCGGTTCACCTGGCTTTGTCCTAGTACACCTATTGATAAGTTCCTGTAACCCTTTCATAGCCTTATTGTCACGTAGTAACTTCATACAAGTTGTGAGGAAAGTTGTCAGCATAGAGGGGTCCATTTCCAGTTCCAGTTTATCTTTGCTTCCTAAATTGGAGGCATCAACGAAGCTCTTCTTAGATTCCATGAAGGTTTCCTGAGCGTGCTCCAAGTCAAACTCAACTTCTTTCGTCGGGGCTTTGCGAACCCAAGTACTATCTTCTGGGTGTTTTCCTTTGTCATCTCCCATCGCGATTCCATTTCAAAGCACAATGTTTACGTTTGGATCTTCCTCGTGCTGCTTAGACCTCATCATCTGCAGGTTCTGAGACGGGGGAGGCGGTCCTTTGTCGCATATCCTAGCTATCAACGTAGGACAATCTTCCGTCTCATGATCAAATAGTGTGTAGTACTTGCACGACGGGTGCATTGGATTCATACAATTGCAGGCATAGTGTCCTGGCCCTCCACAATTTTAGAAAATCAACTATCCATGACCTCTACCAGGTCCTTCTCCACCTCAGCCTCATCCGCGCCCCTAAAATACTGTCTGCACCATTCCTGCATTCTGCTCAAGGGGTGGCGTTTCGGCCTGAACTTTGTAGGTGGGAGTCCTATCCATCATCAATTCATAGCTTCTGCAAGTACGCTCGTCATGTCCCACTGACCTGCAAAAGTTGTAGAACAACTGTTGTGAAGTTGGCGTATACTTCTGTAACAAGTGGTAGTTATCCATGGCATGTTTTCCTACTGTTTGACAGATAGCACACCACAAAGAAGGCGCTGCGCTAGGTCTTGCTTGAGCTTCTGGCCTTAAAGGCATCGGTCCTCCTCCTGCGAGGTAATTTGTAAAGACAGGGCAGTGGTCTTTGTCATGACCCTCACTCTTGCATTTCACGCACCACACTTCTTCATGCACTTCTGGTCGAACTGTCCTGTCCTGTTTCAGACTCCGCATCTCAAGGCACAAATTTTTCAGTTGTGCGTGGATCTGATGAAATCCTAGGTTAGGATCTTGCATTGGGGTCTCATGAAGCCTCATGGAAATATATAAGGCCTCTACCTGAGTTTTTATCTTTTGCTGCGATAGCCCACTCCTTAAATGTGGTAGTAGCGAAGCTACAAACCACTCGTGATGTTGTCTAATTGTCAGATTCATGTTGGATTCGCGGATCATAAATTTCAGCCTCTGATCTAGTTCCTAAGGAGTCTCACCTGGTAACATTGTGATCTCTTTGAATCCCACAGTCGACTGCACTTCAGGTTTAGCCCTGCTAAATTCCCTATTTAGCGATGTTTGGATATCCGTGACTCTCACATTCGGGTTATCGTTGGAGTACTTAATATACCAGGTCAGCGCGCATTCTTGCGGGGTGCTAACCAGCGTTGCTTTCTTTATATGGTCATATGCTACACCTTGCGCTTCCCATACAACCCTTACAATGAACTAGAACTGGTCCGGATCCTCATTTCCCAAACCTTTGAACACAAGAAACTTCACTGCATTTTCCATACTAAATTGCGGTGGTAGTGGAGTTGGTATGGGTGAATATGGAGGTGATGGCGGTGAAGGCAGTGGTGGTGTAAGCGTAGGTGGGATTCATAGAATTCTTTTTCTTATCAAATCAATAGAACTTTGTGGAGATACCTTCGAGAGCTCTTCCTCATCCCCTCATGGAGGTGAAATCAATGGGCTATTTTCTAGACTGTTATTTCCTTCGTTCTTGTGAACCTTTCCACTTCACGTAGCTCCGAACAATAAGGTAAATGCATAACTCACTTTTTCAACAACAAAATTTTAATCCAAGTATTCAAAGACTTTACGTACTTACCTCATGGTCCTTTGAGAAAGCGCCACACTGCCTCGTTTTAGCCAACTGAGTTGTCAACCACAAACTCAGTAACAAATCCTCTTATAATGTGATCGAGCCAATGATCGACGACGCGTGCGATCTTATCCTCTGATGCTTCCAACCTTTGCACTAGCTCCAACGTCCACACAATAGGACCATCAAGTTTCCACCTTCCTTGGCTATCTGCTAAATTCGCGATCCACTCGTATAGTCCAGTAGGGAAGGACGCAGAAAAGATTTCATGGATCTCCGCATTTAGGTTTCTGTCTAGCCACTCTTCTTTTGATAGTCACAGGTTTTTGTTTTCCTACATCGCGAACTCGTGAATTATTTTGTCCAACCAGCCTTCGATTTCTTTCTTAGTTGGATTCCTATGATACGACATCACACATCTCTTATGCAGATTCCGGTCCCAACAACGGAACCATTTGTTGGCTAATGGGGGCCTGACCTAGGTTCATAGTTAGCTATCCAAACAAATCCCTACACTACTGGCCCTTTGGCATCAACCCGCGGAGCGTGGACTGAAGTCTCACCTGAAGCAATATGGGGGGATGCTAGAACCAAGTTTCCGCACCCTTAAGATGGTTGTGATGCCGGTTTATTCCAACTATAGCTACCTTTGCGTAGGTTTCTTAGCACTCTATTCCACCCTTGAGTACCCTCACGAAGTGTTACAATCAGCTTTCGTGTAGCCCTAACCAGGGGCCAAAGTCCTTTTGCGTTACTAGGGCAGTGAACTGCGCTATTTCCTAAACTAGTCTAAGTATCTTACTTATCTTATTGAAAGTTCTTAATTATCTTTGCGTAAACATATATTCTATTTTACGTTCACTTAACTAAGATAGTTATACACATTCGAACATCATATAAGCATTAGAAGTGAAATTCATACCCGATATAACAGATGCATAAGCAGGAATTAAAGACGCAGAAATGATAGAAAGTTCTCTTTATTAATACTTCCAGATGGTTATAAACTCAACTCACCCTACGCACTTAGCTGCAGGGGTCCGTGCACTCAGCTGTAGACTACTAGGCCTCTGCGCACTCAACTGCAGAGCCTCTACCTATGCTACGACCCAAAACTTAGACTTACACTTTAGATTTATCTCACATACATCTTCATTCCTTAGACTTATTGATTAGATGCCTTTGACTACTTAGAGCTACGCTCTATTTATACAATCCCATGGTCTACGGACCATGGGTAGATCTTCTACAACTGACATTACATTATCAAAATAAGGGCAAACAACTTATGAATTTTTAACAACTACATGCTCTGCGCCCACAAAATGTGGAGTCTTTACATTGAAATTACAAAATTGGACCAAAACTTTGGCACTAAGCCCCAAAACTTCCCTTGGGGGATCCCCACCCAACACAACATCATTTTTATATTTATATTTCATTTCTTTTTTGTAACTAGGTTGAGCCTAGGATGAGACTGGCCTATCTATTAGATGGAAGAATGATCAACCGACTGTGATATGTTATCACTAGGATTGTGCTAAGTTTGGTCAAGATTAGATGCCACTTGGGATAGTTTAATTCCCCACTGACACACAATAAACAATCATCCTTTAAATAACACATAGTGTGGCATTCCACAATGTAATAGAGGTATTAAACTAATCCTCCTAGGACCATTCAGCCTCAGTGTTGTACATTAGTTCTCTCATACTTTGAATTAGAACTCTAAATATTATCTCTCAAGGTCCAATGTAGAAACTTCATTATTAATTTCATCTGTCTTAAGCCCATCTAGTCCAAGAGTTGAACCTAGATGCTCTTATACCACTCTATAATGCTCCCTCCCACCCCCTAGGTTAAAACAGGCTAAATGAGAGGTTCTACTTTTAATTAACTGAAACTCTATGGTCTCATTATGAAGATGGGGTTAAGAAAATAATCCTTCCCCAAAGTGTGCATAACCCACTTTGGACAATGCTATTTTGCTCATCTCATTGAGGGATTTCCAACGATATAAATTTTACCTCCACCTGACTCCTAGATTGAAATCTATGCCCATTAGAAGTTTTGGGCCTTGTAGCCCTTGCCACATCAATAAGGATCTTCTACATGGCACTTGTTAGATGGTGTTGTCAATGATGTCAACCTTGAGGTTTGATTGGGTTTGACTTTGACTAAAACACCATTCATTGATGAAAAATTAATAATGAACGCTTCTTAATAATTATTTGGATTACATCAAGTTGGAAAATCCACTATTGCATGGTGGAAAACCTAGGTCCTAGGGTTTGGATTTCCTAGGTTGAGGAGATACCTTGACCTTGTAAAGTTTTTGAAGAAGTAATTCTTTGATTTTGGCTTAGAGATCCATGCCATTGCATTCTCCTCAGAAAGATGTTTATGTTGATATGTGAAATTCCCCGAGAGGCCTCTTGGTTTGAGAGATATTCATGTTTGAAGTTGGGGACCCCAGTTGGTCGGATAAAACCCCATACTTGGCATAATTCCATTAGTTGTGGGCATAAAAATTCAAACAAGAAGGGTTCCTATTTTTTTCTAGTGGAGAACTAAGCATTCTTCATCATACTTTGTGGAGTCAACACCTTAACTAACCTAATTCCCTCATTATAGGGAAGTAGACCTTTGCTTAGGTCCTAAGTTGAGACATTAACGATGTTAATTAAATAAGTCAAGATAATTAATAACATTTAAACCTTCTAAAGGATTTCTCCAATGTTTATCTACAAGACCCTAACTGGTCTTACCACACACTATAAAATGAGTTTTTTCCTAAGCTCCAAAATATAATATCTCAATGAATCTTTCTATGCTTGATCTCTGAAATTACTCGACCTTTATGAGGTAGATTAGCGAAATTTTCTAAGGAAGAGAAGTGCAGATTCTCGATGAAATAAGAAGCAAAAAATAAGGGTTTTTTCTTTATTTTACCTTGGGAGTTTTTGTGGTTTGTTGGGCTTCTTTAGATTGATGATACGACCCTTTTTTGCAACTGACAAATATCTCACCCCCTAGGTCCACAAACCTTCAGTGAAAAACCAAGAATTTCATATTGTAATCCATGTGATTCTTTGATCCTTCTTGTTATGCTTGGGACTTCTATTATAGGATTGACTCATTTTAGGCTTCATCCTCTAATCTTGAATCAATACATGATCTTCACAAATGTGACTCTACCTACAACAGACCAAAAACATGTTTTTGGGCCTAAAAAGAACTTTGTGATAAAAAGCCCAGAGTACCTCCTCTAGGTCTTGGACAAGGTTTTAAGAGTGTTTTAGGACTGTTTAAGCATTAAAAAGCATGAAAGTTCTGACTCTGTTAGGGCTAGCTTTATGACTATTTGTGTGAGAGAACATATTTGCCTCAAGAACTTAGAGTTGTGGTTTCTTTTAGGTTTGTTTCAATTCTAGTTAGGGCAATGAAAGGAAGTTTATTCACCCATAGTTTTCAATATATGACAGCAATTCTCACCGCAATCTCATTATCTATTAGTGAACTTTAAGGATCAAACGCACTAACCCAATGATTGACTCCTTGTCTACTTAATACAAATATACATAACAATGACCTTCTCATCTACATAATAACTAAGTTTGCCAATAGTCAATGATATAGTGATAATAATGACTAATATACAAGTGAAACATTTTAGTAACTTTACACCTAATCCATAAATAGACTAAAGGGTGAGTTGATATGAAAGTTTGATATGGAAATCTATGACATAGATATAATGACTAGGGCTGTCATATGTAGTAGTGACTTGAGATAGTGACATGTCTTGACATAACTCGACTTGATATGAAAAAACTTGACTGCATATGAAATAGATGAGAAGTAACAATAATTGTTGGAAATTTGTTGTATAATGAGTTGGGAAATGCTTAACAAAATGACATTGAAATTTGACAATCTTGTATAGGTTGACATGACAGATTTGAAAATGGCTAGGTGATATAATCTTCAATGATATGACAATGTTAATGAACTTATTTGACACATTGATTTTATTGTGATTTGACTCTAACATTGACTTACTAGGGGAATGTGATTTGATATAACAACAATGGTATTATGGTTTATTGATATATCAGTCATATAATAATAGTACAAACTAAACAATAACATTTAGCCTTGAAAATATAGACATCTAGACATAATGGTGACATGAAATATTGATATGACATTAATGCATTGACCTTATTATAACTATAATGCATTGTCATGACTTAATATTGAATTGACTCTTAGATTGGACAATACACTTGACAGTGGCATTAAAGACCCGACCTATTCATTAGATAACTTTTCAATTATAAAATGGCCTCCTAAGAAATATTATAAAATAATAGTGGAAATAATAAAATAAGATTACATTACATCATCAAATTTTAGAGAGAAAAAAAGAGAAACTACTTTTTCAACTCGTATTTTTAACTTAACTCCCTATGATTTTACTCAAATTTCAAGTCGGAGCACTCATTGAATGCAAAATTTAATTCCTCATCCAAGGAGTACCCATGCTACCTAATTCTGATGGACCCTACCACACAAAAAATGAGAAATACATTAAAAAACAGAAAGGAAAGAGAAAGAGTTGATAATCCAACTAAAGGAATCCAATACAAGGTATGCATCTGAAATTGATCAAAAGCTAAAGGAACTAGATATAGATGTTGCAGAAATAAACAAGCTCAGGAAGAAAAATGGAAGGCAAAAGGAACAGATACAAGTTCTCAATAGAGAAGCAGAAAATGTCACTCCTCTAAAGATACAAACAGAAGCAACAGAAAGAAGAAGAAAAATCTTGAAAAGTGAATTTCAAGAAGATGTTGATCATGTTAAAAATAGCAACAAGAAATTCTAATTTAATTTGTCCTTGAATTAAATTGAGAATTAAATCAAATTATATTCTCATAACAACTTGTAATAGTTAAATAAGTTAATTTGAATTAGTTGACTTAGGAAATTCAAGTTGGAAGTCTATCTAGAGTCACGTAGAGTGATCCCTAAATTTTAGGGGCCCAGGTTGAGTTCATTTGAGTTGTAATTAATTATTTTAGTTTAATTGAGTTATAGTCAGTTAAACTAGTTCTATCTATTAGAGGAATTAGTAGGAGGTCTAGTAGTGGGGATGAGCACCAGTGCATTCTCAGTGCCACACCAGTTAACTGAATATTCACTCATAAATAACTCGTGCATGTCAGTTCAGAGGAAGACCCAATTGAGATTAGAGTTCAGGGATAGTGTACTATAAGTTGTATAATTTTACAAGTTGTACAAATGGTGCATGCAATCAATGGAGGGCCTATGGATGGATTGCACAGTCATGGGTGGAGAGTTTCCCAATTAAATATGAGCTAATTCTCTTAGGAATTGCGCAAGGAAGTAGGGTCTTGGCAGACAACAAAATTGGCTAAGTATTGGCTTGAGTTGGCTTGTGAGGTAGAGAGATAGATTGCACTTGTGTAGGGATTGTTCGGGGTTGAACAAGCATTGTATTTATTTCTCAAATATTCTAGTTAATGCAATATAGATAGTCAGGGTTTTTTAGCAGTTGCTTTCCCCAGAGAAATATTTTGTTATGTACGATTGTTATTCTTCCTTTTCTACTTATTGTTTTCATTGAACAATTTTGGTTTCTAGTGAAGAGTAGGGTAGATTCTTGTCTTGTGTTTTAGCATATCACATAACTTGTTGAATCTATAATAAAAATATACATGGCATCGGAGATGAAGACAATATAGAAGAGGAGAATTCGTGTTTGTTGTGTAGGTGAAATCAAATTTTCAATTTCATACTTCAGAGTCAGCAATATGTCATTCTACAATTTGAGACTTGAGTATGCCTTGGAGGGCAACTCGAATTACATAGCTTGGAAGGACATGATGGAGATAGTGTTAGAAGATAATGGCATCAAGGAATTCATAGATCACGATATTACAAAGCCTCCAACATCTAATGCTAAAGATCTATTTGAATGGAGAAAGTGTGTGGCAAAAGTAAGAAGGATTATCCTGGAAGGAGTTTGAGATCACATTGTCTCAAATCTCCATAGTAAGGACACTCCATTTGCAATTTGGAAGGCATTTACGAACCTATTTAAAAAGAGTAGTGGCCATAGGAAGTTGGCATTGAAGGACTAACTTAGAAAGATCAAGATGGAGAAGGGTAACTCAATTCCGAAGTACTTGACCCAAGTTCACCCAATGTTGGGATGAGATTTGAAGTGTCAGGATTACTCTGGCTGAAGACGATCTAGTTAGCCTAGCACTTCTAGGAGTTCCCAAGTGATGGTACCATTACCAAGACTCTGTTAATGGGAGGGAGAAGCTACCAGAGTGGGAGCGATTGTGGTTCAACTTGGTACAGGAACAGATTCGGTAGAACACCAGAGACAGATCCTCATCAAAGCATGATGATGAGGAGAATTGTGCCTTAATGGGTAAGGCAAAGAAAGGGAAGGGGAATTCATCCCATTCCAAATCAGATTCTTGTTAGAGTAGTAAGAAGAAGGACATGTCTAAAGTCGAGTGCTTTCACTATCACGAGCTGGGACATTTTTCTACAAAGTTTTTGCTCAAGAAGGCCGATAAGAAGCCCTCAGAAGGAGCTGTAGGTAAGGCTCTTGCTTCACACTTCAAACTAGACTTTAGCCTGATCGCTTGTATGGTGTCATCGATGACGAGTAGTGTGTGGTACCTGGACAGTGGGGATTATTTCCACATGACTGATAAATAGTCATACGTGAATGACTTACTTAACGCAGTTGAATCCCAAAATGATATCTAATATAATGCACTGCGTAAACCCCCATACTTAAATTCAAAAAGAGTCAAGGGATCTCTACTTGAATGGTTCATGAGACACAATACTTGCTAAGGTTTTGCAAATGGGGTAGCAAGCTAAGTGGGCTTGATTGTGGAAAAACTCCATAATTAAGCGCGCTTGAGCCAGAGGAGATCTGGTATGGGTGACCTCCTGGGAAGTCCTGGTTACCGGGTGCAAGCCCCGGAAGTGATGATTGATGCTATGTGATTCGTTCTCCACATTTCACTAGTTTCAATCCCACTTCTTCACCCCTGTGAGCATCACCTGATGAAATGAGTGCTAAGTGAACTATTCAAAAAATCATGAGAAATTAGTCAGTTACGACTACCTCTCATGGAAATAGTCATACGTGAATGACTTACTTAACGCAGTTGAATCCCAAAATGATATCTAAAACAAAGATCTCTTTAGTAACTTGGAGGAGAAGGATCTCTAGATGCATATCGAGATGGGTGATGATGGGAAGTATAACGCTACAAGGATCAATGCAGTTACCTTTCAAAGGGATTCAAGTTCTCCCCTAACTTTGCGAGACGTTATGTATCTTCCGAGTTTGAAGAAGAATTTGGTATCTTTTGCCATGTTAGAGGATATAGGCTATGGTGTGATATTTAGTAAGGGAAAGGTGTTCCTTCATCACATAGCCAGAGGGTAGGCAAAGAGGATAGGGGTTTGAGTGAAGAATCTCTACAAGTTGGAGGTGGAATATTGTGTTGTCTTGAGCATGAAAGCAGAGAAGTTGTATAGATGAGACATTAGCGAGTTGTGGCAAAGAAGGTTGGGTCACTTTGTTGTCTTGAGCATGAAAGCATAGAAGTTGTATAGATGAGACATCAGAGAGTTGTGGCACAGAAGGTTGGGTCACTTGCACCATGGTGCTTTGAAGATCATGCAACAAATTTCTACCAATATTCCCAAGGGTACACTAGAGCAGTAGACACATGAAAAGGGCATACATTGGGAAAATAAACCAAATCTTCCTTTCATGACAAATATAGTCGAGCACATGCAATCCTCGATCGAGTTCACTTAGATGTGTGTGGACCGTTCTTGACAACATCCATGTCCAAGCACAAGTATTATGTTATATTTGTTGATGATTTTTCTCGTAAGTGTTGGATCTTATTCATGCAGAAGAAAGATTAGAATTTTGCAACTTTTTTTTGAATTTAAAGCAGTGGTCGAAAAACATACTGGCAGGAAATTTAAAGCTCTCAGGAGTGACAACGATGGAGAGTATGTGTCGAATGATTTGAAAAACTTCTGTGAATCAGAAGGCATTCGATGGGAGTTGATAACACGTCATAACCCACAAAAAAATGGGGTGGATGAAAGGAATAACATAATAATTAGAGGAGTGGCATGGGTGATGTTGCATGGTCAGGGCCTACCACTACACTTGTGGGCTAAAGCATGCAACATAGTTGTTTATTTGTAGAACAAAAGCCCTCATCGAATTCTTGGGATGAGTACACTGGAAGAGGTTTTTTCAGGGAAGAAACCAGATGTGGGACACTTTATGATTTTTAATTCATTTGTCTACTACCATGTAACCAAATATGCATGGAAAATATTGATCCAACCGCTAAGTTGGGGATATTTGTGGGGTACACTGATACACCTCAAAACTATCAGGTGTACTTTCCAACCAACATGATGACAATGGTTTATAGAGATGTAAAATTCGATGAAGAGAAGGCCATGAGATGTTCCCTTGAGAGGGAGCTTCAACTACATTTTGTTGAGGAGCTTCTAGCTCCAAAGGAGGAACCTCAGGATGATTTGGAGAAGCCAAATGCAGAGGATCAGGGAGTGGAGACACCTAGTCATTGTAGAGTCTTCCAGAGATGGGAGAAAGTGCACCAGAGAGGTTGATAGGCTATTGAATGATGTTAGAGAGAATGTGGGAGCACCCACATCACATAGCAGGTAGAGGAGGTCGCTATAGAGGTACATTGGCTACATGGCTCTGATGAGAAGATTTGTAAAGATTGAGCCATACTATTTTGAGGAAGCAATGAAACAACCAGTTTGGTTTGATGCCATGGTTGAGGAGTGTGAACCTATTGTCAAGAACAATGTTTGGGATGTGGTCCCAAGACCGACAGACAAGTCAGTGGTGATTTCCATATGGATTTACAAGGTAAAGAAAGCAACAGATGGTAGTGTGGAGAAACACAAGGCAAAGTTTTTTGCCAAAGGTTTTTCTCAAGTGGAGGGGATTGATTACAATGAGACTTTTGCTCCTATTTCAAGGTACTCATCAATCAGATCCATTCTATCAATGTCAGCGCAGATGGGATGGAAGATACATTAGATGGATGTAAAGACAACATTCCTCAATGATATTATTGAGAAAGAGGTGTATATTAAGCAGCTTGAAGGATTTGGGACCTACAATAGAGAGTCACATGTGTGGCAACTCAAGTGAGCACTGTATGGACTGAAATAAGTACCCCATGCTTGGTACACCAGGATCAATATCTATTTCATCAGGTTGGGCTTCACCAAAAGTGAAGCAGATGCGAACATTTACCATATTGTAGTTGAAGGTAAATTGTTGATTATTTTTTTATATGTCGATGATTTGATTATAACGGGTGATGATAAGCTAATCAAGTCTTGCAAAGAGGATCTTGCAAGAGAGTTCAAAATGAAGGACTTGGGGCTTAGGCACTACTTTCTGGGTATTGAAGTATGGCAAGGTGATGAGGAAATTTTTGTCTCTCAGGTGTTAGGTTCCTATACTAATAGGTGTCATATATCATGATTAACTTGGTTTAGCTCTAAAATATGTACATTTATCTGCTTTCTGCAAATGTTTTCCATATTTGTAAAAAATCAAAAAATTAAAAAATGTAAAGAGGGTATGTCCTAGAAAAAGAATAAAAGGAAAAAAAGAATGAAGAAAATGTCAAAAAATGAAAGAAAATGAACCCCAAAGAAAAAAGGAAAAAGACCATGAAAGTGTGCAAGTCTAAATGCCACTACTATTTACTTTTATGTATAATAAAGATTGTGTGAAACTTGTAGCATATGCCACAATCCATGGTAACCAAACAATTTAATCTTGGTTATTCCATGTTTTCAATTCCATGTTTTAGAAATAGAGAATAAAGATCTGACCAAATAGTTTAATCTTGGCAGATCAATAGATAGGTAGAGTGAAAAAGGAGCTCAACAGTTCAATCTGAGCCCTTGGATGTAATAAGGTTAGATTTAGATAGATATCACTATGTAAAAGAAAAGAAAGTGTGATAAGGGTTTTCCAGTTTAAGTGCACCCTAATAAAGAAGTAAAAATGCTAGGATAAAGTAGGTAGGGTAAGTAGATGATGGTTGCAGAATAAATGTGTGGTGAATGGTTAAGTTTAATGCTTAAATCTTTTGCTTTCATCACTTGGACAAAGCACAACTCACATTGGAGACAACACATCAAAGAAATAAAGTCAAATTAATTAATTTCCCTATCCATTTCTCCCTTAAGTTTCACTAATTTCCCCTAAGTACTAAAGGCACTTACAAAGTTAGAGGGGCTCAGAGCATTTCTCTGACTATTGGAGGGACCGAACCCTCGGCCCAATAATTTGGAATACCTAAAGTACTTAAATCCCCTTCCTCAACAATTACCCCTTCATATAGTCACTCACTCCCTTTATAAAGCTTTTCCTAAGTAAAATACTATTTTACTTATGGAAATTAAAACATTCTCCATATAAACCCTCATATTCATTTAGCCTAAGTTATAAATGTTATATGATGAAATATACTTTCGGAAACGTTTTATCTTAGTGCATGTTGAATTTCCACAAAGTCATACTAACTTTTAACTTGTATTATTTAACTCCCGAAAATAAAACACCCATTACCCATATTATTATTAAAAACCCAATAAATTATATATCCCGCCCTTGGTTGCAAAATAACCATAATAACATCGATAATTGGGATTAATTAGTTAAACCATAACTAACTAAGAACCCCGACCCCGCCATGTTAAATGAGGATTAATTAGTCACCAGGATTAATTAATAACTCAATGACCAATCAGATTTCCCCCGATATGAGTAACTCCTTTAATTAACATCGGGCCTGCCCTCCATTATCCATCAGCCACATCATTACCCCGACCACTATCCGATCAGATCCCTCAGATCCAACGGCTATCGCCCATATTGCACGGGCCTTTTGATCGAATTTTAGCGTGAGGTGTGAGCAGTTTCCAAAATAGTGTCAATGGTTCGTGTCGAAAGATGTGTGGAATCACGCGGTCCTCCCTAAAAACCATTTACCTCCCATAAGTGGTGCGATGAAACCCGCTTACTGCTCCCGCTTCCCACTCTTCGCATACGACAAATTGTCCACTATTCATTCAAAGCTTACCCACCAATACCAACCAGTTACTTGTTTAAACACAAAAACCCCAGTTTTGCTCGTTTTCCGTGATTGTGCAGTAAAACCCTATGTAACCCATCTGCGCCACCAGAAGCCTCCGTTAACCGATTCGAGCATGGTTTACCTCCCGAAAGGAATTCTGGACTCACTCCACAGAGCTTTCAAGCTTAAATGAAACCTTTTTGACCTCCCCTACAAACCGATGCTTTCTTAACAATTTTTTTTGTTTTACAGGTGATCAGAAGACCACAACCTTGGATAAATAGTCTTAAATACTAGTCATAAGACCTGTTTACTCCAATATTGTTATCAAATATATTCAAATAGAGATGGAAGATAAAAGGACATAGTAAAGAATAGTCAAAGTGTATCAGGGTTAAAGAGTATCAGATTGAAGACCAATTCAAGTAAATCATCTAGCATGAAGATAAACAGCAAGGAAGACAGTTACAGAGCATATAAATTCATGTCAAAGTGAAGACATATGAAAAACAAACTGTAAAAAGTAAACAATAAAAAGTAAATATGGATGCAGTAAGGGTTAAATAGATATGAAAACTCTTTCACCAGCAACAATAAAGTTTATCCAAAGTAAAAGTAAAAAACAATTAAAATAAATTCAATGTTAAATAATGAAATCAGAGCATAAATGGTACATTCTTAAGAAATTTCCTGTTTAAGTCATAGTTTTGCAAAAATTATTGTGGTCAATCCAAGAAGTATTTTGCGAAACTAGAGGAGGTTTTTGTTCCTAACAGGCCAATATACAAAAAAATCTCTCACTTTTTACACAAGTATTACCAAAAAGGAGATAAGTCCATGTCTGCACAAAGTATTTTTCAGTTTGTGCAAAGTCCTCTTTTTGACATCTTTTTGCAGAGCATATTGTGAACATCTGGAGCTGAATTTTGGGAAACTGAGAGATGTTTATCTCAAAACATTCCTATATACAAACACCTCTTTCAGTTTTTAATTATATATCACAGAGTGGGATATAAAGGTGTATCATTGGGCCCTAAGTTTGTAGAATTTCTGGGGTAGAATGCACAAAGAAAGGATGTAGTTAGTGACTGGGATGCCTCATCATCAACTAAGAGTTGCTATCAAATTCAACTTTCTCTTCTTTGTCACCATAAATCCATAGAAATAGTGCCAAATAGATTCATTAGTTTTGAATGTCCTTTATTTAAGTTCTATTAATGTAAACATTTGGAGATATTTGTAAAACCAATCTTGATATTTTTTTCAAGATATTTCAGTTTACAATTAGTATAAATACTTCTTCATTTGAAGTATTTTGGGGTGGATTCTTAGACATTTTTGTAGACAATATACTTTTGGAATTGAAGTGCTGTTGAACAACTTTTGTATGGCTGGCTAGAATAAAGTAATAAAGAAAATGACTTTTACAGGATACCTGTGTCAAACGAGAAACAAATAAGTATTCTATATCTTGCGTTTTTACAGTTTTCTGGTTTAAATATTCATATGTGTTTCATATCTGAATGATAAACAGAATTATATTTCAGAAAGAGCTTTACTTCATTCTGTCTTTAAAATCATTTATATTCTGAATGTTTTCTTCCAAGCTATCATAGGTAGGGAATTCTTAATTTCTCCCTGCTTTTTAGTTTATCATTGTGACCATTTAACAAAAAAATGTTAATTGCTTTTTGTTAATGAGCACCCACTTTCCCTCATCCTGAATTTTGTTGAAGGATTCTTAATTGGCCTTCCTCCTTTTCAAGACCATTTCACCCTTTTAAGCTATCATTTGTCTCTTGTTTAGCTATCTTGCCCTGTGAAATTCTCCTTTGTTAAATCAACCCGATCCATTTAAGACATCTTCAATTGAGTTCATAGCCCAATGGCCTGAAATACCTTTTTCTATCCATCTGCTCCTAAATTCCACCACCAAACAAAATCAAAACCCCCCAAGTTTTCATAACTAGCCTAATATCCCATAAAACAAAGCTAAATTATAAAGAGAAAGCCCTCTCTAGACTTAGGTTAGCTAGAACCTGAGTCTGAAAGATTGGTTTGTGGTTACCTCGGAAATTTGTTTCTTTAACCTTGAGAAAATTTTGAGTGATAACATAGTGGCAAACATACTGGGGAGAACTAACATTTCCTTCAGAATTGTTTTACAGGTTTAGATCTGATGTATGATGGTGGACAGTGATCAGACACACAAAGGTTAAAATCATCCACCTGGCGACTCCAAATCAATTTCACAATCAAGACTTCACTGGAGAAATGAACCTGAAAGAATTGTGTGAAAAGATCAAGCTTTTAACTTGGATTGTTATCCAAGGCATTATGTTCTTTCTTAGTGATAAATTTTTTCAATGTATATTGTATTTTAGAGAAGATTTTAGATTAATTTTTTATTATTTCCCTTTGAAAAATGTAGATATAAAATCTCCTTACACATTTGAGCAACATTCTTCTAATTCTTATGAAGATCATTTTCCAATTGAGGAGAATCAAACACTCAAGACTAATCATACAATCCCTGTACATATTCTAGTGCCTCATAAAGTTCCTGATAGATATAAATCACTCATTTTACCTCCTACACTCCATGCTTTCCCTAACGATTATCCTAAGCACCTCCCTAGGTTTGATGGAGAGAATGGTATCACTGCCCAAAAACATAGTCAAGCTTTTGAAGATTATCTTAACTTATTTGAAGTAGATGAAGAGGATGTTAGTATTAGGCTTTTTTCTCTTTCTTTGCAAGACAAAGTCGAGTTGGTTCAAAACCCTGCCTGAGGCAAGCATCTCAAATCTCGAGCAGTTTCTCAAACTATTCCTTGATAGATGGATAATCAAAGTCATTCTTCTTGTAATCATAGAAGAATATAATCAGTTAAAAAGACTTCCAAATGAAACAATACAACAATTTTCAGACAGATTTAATCAAATCTATTATTCAATACCATTAAATATAAGACCTCCCCCTGGTTTAGCTCTTTTGAATTATCCAAGAGCATTTGATTCAGAGATAGAATTTCATCTAAGAGAAAGAAACACCTCAACAATGGAACAGATGTAGAACATGGCAGTAGATGTAGAAGTTAATTTGCAAATTAGAAGAGAAAAGTTGAAAGTAGAGAAAGAGGAAAAACTTGACATTTTGATAAAGAAAACAGAGGAAATGATGCAGAAGGTCACCATGAAAGTTGAATTTTTTGTTCAAAATCACCATGACATATTTGTTTCACAACATGAAGAGGTTGACAACCATGAACAAATTCCTGTTAATTCTAACTACCATAAATATGAAGATAGAGTTATAGAACCATATGTGGAGAGGCAATCTGTTGATCTAATATGTACATTTGGTGACATTACTTCTTATGATGATGTGCCTAAGATTGATCACTATAATAATGATTATGTTTCTCAAATCCAAATTAACCTTGCAGAGGAATCATAAGCTAATTTGAGGAATAATGAAGTTTAGGTTCAACAACTTGAAAATAGTGATAAACTTGTTCATTTCAGCTATGAGAATGAGGAGGAAAGTGCAGAAAATTTTGAAATCAGTGAAGGAACTTTACCATTTTGTTTTGCTTCATTTCAGTTTATCAGAGATAACTATCATGCAATTAGAAATCAAATGTCAACAATTCTTGATATTAACTATCTAGAGGGCAATAAAATCTTTGTTCAAGATTTCTCACATCTAGATTTGCAAGCCCAAAATACCATTGAATGTCAGGTTGCAGAAGAAGGCTTGGAAGCCAAAACATATGATCAAATGATCCAAGATGATTCCCTGCCTCTTTGTTTTGAATCATTTCAATTTTTAAAGAAAATGTCGTATAAAATTTTAAAAGAAAAGGAGGAGCAGCTTGTAGAAATCTATGAAGGTCCATTTGAACCTATATGTAATAAGTTGTAGGAAACCTTCCAAGTTCTTTATGATCCAATAGTTGATAGGTTGGATGATGAATTTAATCATAAGTTCTCTCCATTAACAAACTATGAGAGTCAAAATCAAGATGATAATGGTTTCACCAGACAAACATTATAATCAGTAGAAATATCATCACAAAGATCAATTGAAAACATGCAGGGTGATAAAGATAAAAGTGATATTTCAATTTCATGGCATGCAGGCCATACACAACAGATGTGTAGTTGTTTGAATCAGTTCAAGAAAAGTGTATATATTTTACAAGACCCTTTTGTACAGTTTCTAGATTTAACAATAAAGATCAGGAATTTCCTTATCTTCTCAAAGGTTAACAAATCTATATTTGATTTTAAGATCTCAATTTTAACCACCAACAAGCACATGCAACAAAGGTCACCAATATACCTAATGTTTGGATGGTTGCATTGGTTGTTTCATTTTACCTAACCAGTAGCTAGATAGCTGATTAGAGTAAGTAGGTAGGATTCTGGTTTGAATAAATTCAGTTTCCATTGGCAAGTTTATCTTAGATCAGATTTCAGTTTGCAAAAAAGGGTGTAGTGTCAATTCAATATTTTCAATCAAAAGATTATAAAATAGAGCATACACATGTGTGGGAAAGGTACAATGGATCTGGCCACTAGTCGATAGTGTTCTTGATATTTCACAAGGAAATTCCATCCCCAAGTGAAGCCGCTGTTAGGTTCCTATACTAATAGGTGTCATATATCATAATTGACTTGGTTTAGCTCTGAAATATGTACATACATTTTCTTTCTGCAAATGTTTTCCATATTTGTAAAAAATCAAACAATTGAAAAATGTAAAGAGTGTATGTCCCAGAAAAAGAATAAAAGGACAAAAAGAATGAAGAAAAGGTCAAAAAATGAAAGAAAATGAACCCCAAAGAAGAAAGGAAAAAGACCATGAAAGTGCGCAAGTCTAAATGCCACTACTATTTACTTTTATGTATAATAAATATTGTGTGCAACTTGTAACCTATGCCACAATCCATGGTAACCAAACAATTTAATCTTGGTTATTCCATGTTTTCAATTTCATGTTTTAGAAATAGAGAATAAAGATCTGACCAAACAGTTTAATCTTGGTAATCAGTAGATAGGTAGAGTGAAAAAGGAGCTCAACATTTCAATCTGAGCCCTTGGATGTAATAAGGTTAGATTTAGATAGATATCACTATGTAAAAGAAAAGAAAGTGTGGATAAAGGTTTGCCAGTTTAAGTGCACCCTAATAAAGAGTAAAAATGCTAGGATAAAGTAAGTAGGGTAAGTAGATGATGGTTGCAGAATAAATGTGTGCTGAATGGTTAAGTTTAATGCTTAAATCTTTTTCCTTTCATCACTTGGACAAAGCACAACTCACATTGGAGACAGCACATCAAAAAAACAGTCAAATTAATTAATTTCCCTATCCATTTTCCCCTTAAGTTTCACTAATTTCCCCTAAGTACTAAAGGCACTTACAAAGTTAGAGGGGCTCAGAGCATTTCTTTGACTTTTGGAGGGACCAGACCCTCAGCCTAATAATTTGGAATACCTAAAGTACTTAAATCCCCTTCCTCAAAAATTACCCCTTCATATAGTCACTCACTCCCTTTATAAATCTTTTCCTAAGTAAAATACTATTTTACTTATGGAAATTAAAACATTCTCCATATAAACCCTCATATTCGTTTAGCTTAAGTTATAAATGTTATATGATGAAATATACTTTCGGAAACGTTTTATCTTAGTGCATGTTGAATTTCCACAAAGTTATACTAACTTTTAATTCGTAGTACTTAACTCTCGAAAATAAAACACCCATTACCCTTATTATTATTAAAAACCCAATAAATTATATATCTCGCCTTTGGTTGCAAAATAACCATAATAACATCGATAATTGGGATTAATTAGTTAAAACGTAACTAATTAAGAACCTCGACCCCGCCATGTTAAATGAGGATTAATTAGTCACCAAGATTAATTAATAACTTAGTGACCAATCAGATTGCCCCCGATATGAGTAACTCCTTTAATTAATATCGGGCTCGCCCTCCATTATCCATCAATCACATCATTACCCCGACCACCATTTGATCGGATCCCTCAGATCCGACGGCTATCGCCCATATCACACAGGCCTTTTGGTCGACCTTTAGCATGCGTTGTGAACGGTTTCCAAAATAGTGCCAATGCTACGTGTTGAAAGATGTGTGGAATCACGCGTTCCTCCCTAAAAACCATTTACCTCCCATAAGCGGTGTGATGAAACCTGCTTATCACTCCCGCTTCTCACTCTTCGCATATGACAAATTGTCCACTGTTCATTCAAAACTTACCCACCAATACCAACCATTTACCCATTTAAACACAAAATCCCCAGTTTTGCTCGTTTTCACTTGATTGTGCAGTAAAACCCTATGTAATCCATCTGTGCCACCGAAAGCCTCCGTTAATCGATTCGAGCATGGTTTACCTCCCGAAAAAAATTCTGGACTCACTCCACAAACCTTTCAAGCTCAAATGAAACCTTTTCGACCTCCCCTGCAAACCAATGCTTTCTTAACAGTTTGTTTTGTTTACAGGTGATCAGAAGACCACAACCTTGGACAAACAGTCTTAATACTAGTCATAAGACCTGTTTACTCCAATATTGTTATCAAATCTATTCAAATAGAGATGGAAGGTAAAAGGACATAGTAAAAAAAAATCAAAGTGTATCAGGGTTAAAGAATATCAGATTGAAGACCAAGTCAAGTAAATCATCTACCATGAAGATAAAAAGCAGGGAAGACAGTTACTGAGCATACAAATTCATGTCAAAGTGAAGACAGATGAAAAACAAACGGTAAAAAGTAAATAGTAAAAAGTAAATATGGATGTAGTAAGGGTTAAGAAGATATGAAAACTCTTTCACCAGCAACAATGAAGTTTATCCAAAGTAAAAGTAAAAATCAGTTAAAATAACTTCAAGGTTAAAAGATGAAATCAGAGTAGAAATGGTACATTCTTCATAAATTTTCTGTTTAAGTCATAGTTTTGTAGAAACTATTGTGGCCAATCCAAGAAGTATTTTATGAAACTGGAGGAGGTTTTTGTTCCTAACAGGCCAATCTACAAAACGTCTCTCATGTTTTACATAGGTCTTACCAGAAAGGAGATAAGTGCATGTCTTCACAGCCTATTTTTCAGTTTGTGCAAAGTCCTCTTTTTGACATCGTTTGGCAGAGCATATTGTGAACAACTGGTGCTGAATTTTGAGAAACTGAGAGAGGTTTATCTCAAAAACATTCCTATCTACAAAAACCTCTTTCACGTTTTACATATATATCACGGATTGAGATATACAAGCGTATCATTGGGCCCTAAGTTTGTAGAATTTCCAGGGCAGAAAGCACAAAGGAAAGATGCAATTAGTGACTGGGATGCCTCATCATCAACTAAGAGTTGCTATCAAATTCAACTTTCTCTTCTTTGTCACCATAAATCCATAGAAATAGTGCCAAATAGATTCATCAGTTTTGAATGTCCTTTATTTAAGTTCTATTAATGTAAACAGTTGGAGATATTTGTAAAACCAATCTTGATATTTTTTTCAAGATATTTCAGTTTACAATTAGTATAAATACTTCTTCATTTGAAGTATTTTGGGGTGGATTCTTAGACATTTCTGTAGTCAATATACTTTTGGAATTGAAGCGCTATTGAACAACTTTTGTATGGTTGGCTGGAACAAAGTAATAAAGCAAAGGACTTTTACAGGATACCTGTGTCAAACGAGAAACAAATAAGTATTCTATATCTTGTGTTTTTACAATTTTCTAGTTTAAATATTCATATGTGTTTCATATCTGAATGATAAACGAAAAATTATATTTCAGAAAGAGATTTACTGCATTTTTTCTTTAAAATCATTTATATTCTTAATATTTTCTTCCAAACTATCATAAGTAGGGAATTATTAATTGCTCCCTGCTTTTTAGTTTATCAGTGTGACCATTTAACAAAAAATTCTTAATTGCTTTTTGTTAATGAACACCCACTTTCCCTCATCTTAAAATTTGTTGAAGGATTCTTAATTTCCCTTCCTCCCTTTCAAGACCATTTCACCCTTTGAAGCTATCATTTGTCTCTTGTTTAGCTATCTTGCCCTGTGAAATTCTCCTTTGTTAAATCAACCTGATCCAGTTAAGCCATCTTTAGTTGATTCCATAGCCCAATGGCCTGAAATACCTTGTTCTATCCATCTGCTCCTGAATTCCACCACCAAACAAAATCAAAACCCACCAAGCTTTCATAACTAGCCTAATATTCCATAAAAAAAAGCTAAATCATAAATAGAGAGCCCTCTCTAGACTTAGGTTGGCTAGAACCCGAGTCTAAAAGATTGGTTTGTGGTTACCTCGGAAATTTCTTTCTTTAACCTTCAGAAAATTCTGAGTGATAACATCAGGGAATGTATTCCAACGAGATACTCAAAAGGTTCCACATGGAGAGAAGTAAACCCATGGAGACTCCTCTAGTAGGTAACTAGAAGAAGGAGGATGCTACTTCGAGTGAAGTAGTAGAGGCTACTATTTACAAGAAACTTGTGGGTTTACTCATGTATTTGGTGAACACATGACCGAACATGTGTTATGCAGTTAACCAACTTAGTCAAGCAATGGTTAAGCCAACAAGGCTGTATTGGAAGGAAGTCAAACATGTGTTGAGATACCTCAGAGGCACTACTGAGTATGGTATTTGGTATAGACAGACAGAGGGAGTGAAGCTTCAAGGTTTCACTGATGCAGATTGGGTACGGATTCCATCCAACAGGAAGAGCACATTAGGTGGGATCTTCAGTATTGGATCAATAATTGTTTCTTGGTAAAACATGAAACAGATATCAGTTGCACTTAGTTCAACAGAAACAAAGTACATGGTTGCTAGTCAAGCAACATGTGAGACTATTTGGATGAGGAAGATTCTGGTTGGTTTGTTTGCAACAAGAAATTCTAATTTAATTTTTCGTTGAATTAAATTGAGAATCAAATCAAATTCTATTCTCGTAGTTAACCAAGTTAATTTGACTTTGTTGGCTTAGGAAATTCCAGTTGGAAGTCTATCTAGAGTCATGTAGAGTGATCCCTAAATTTTAGGGGCCTAGGTTGAGTTCTTATGAGTTGTAATTAATTAACTCAGTCTAGTTGAGTTATGGTTAGTTAAACTAGTTCTAACTGTTAGAGGAACTAGTAGGACGTCTAGTAGTGGGGACACGCACCCGTGCATCTTCAGTGCCACACCAGTTAACTGAAGATTTACTTATAAATAACTCATGCATGCTACTTCAGAGGAAGACCCAATTGAGATTAGAGTTTAGGGACATTGTGCTATAAGTTGTATAATTTTCCAAGTTGTACATATGGTGCATGAAATCAATTGAGGGCCTATGGATGGATTGTACAGTAATGCGTGGAGAATTTTCCAATTAAATATGGGATTATGACCTCAGTAATTATGCAAGGAAGTGGGGGCTTGGCAAGTAGCATAATTGGCTAAGTGTTGTCTTGAGCTGGCTTGTGAGGCAAATAGATAGATTGTACTTGTGCACAGATTGTTCGGGGTTGAACAAGAATTGTATTTTCTTCTCAGAACTTCTGGTTAATGAAATATAGATGGTCAGTGTTTTTTAGCAGTTTCTTTCCCCATAGAAATATTGTGTTATGTGAAATTGATATTCTTCCTTTTCTTCCTATTGTTTTAATTGATCAATTTTGGTTTCCATTGAAGAGTAGAGTAGATTCTTGTCTTATGGTTTAGCATATCACATAAGTTGTTGAATCTACAGTAAAAATCTACAGATCAAAAGAAAGAAGAAATTGACACAACTCTTAATACAGTTAACAAGTTCAAGGATTGGAAAAAAGAACACTCGTAGATTATTGGAACTAAATATCAAGAATTATCTTAGTTGAAGATGAAGGTAGAAAGAACAGGTAAGGCTCCATGTGACCAAGGCAAAGACTTCATCATTTTGCAAGGAAAAAATGAGGAAAAGATTGATCAAAGTGAAGGACCAAAGGATGATGTTGAATCAGTTAAGGACAAAGGTGATGCAGGTCCAATTCTGAACTTGCTAATTCCCATAGTGCCCAGTTTCTCTCCAGCAGGCACTTCCTTCAATGCCTTTATAAACCCCTCTATCAGGATTGAAATTCCTTGTAAAAACTAAAATTACAATGGGAGAAGCTTGAAAGGTCAACCAAACTCTATGCGAGTTGGAAACCAAACTCTACGTGAGTTGGCAACCAAACTCTACGTGAGTTGGCAGTGTTATATATATATAACACCTGAGCTCTTTCTTATCATTAGCCATTAGAGCCAAACATGTCACAAGATAGTCCTTGGAGCCAATAATTACTACCCAATGCTATACACTATGTGTGCATACACCAAGTTCCATAGCGGGAACCAAAATTTAAACAATGGGAAAATTAAATTAATGAATGATGTGTCCCTACCTTATCTTAGGCACCCCCAATTTCATTTTCTAGGTTAGGCATTGGCCGAGTAGGTCCACCCACTCCACTCCAATTCGACGCAAATACTGGTGCACCATATTATATCCTTTGGGTGGTATATCTCTGGCCCGCTGATGTAGGAGCATCTAACCCCCCTTAATCAAAGAGGAATTCGAAGCAGAGAAAAGAGAGGACAGCGTGGACCATGGAGCAAAATAGGGGAAAAATCTGTTTTAAAATAGATTTAAAACAGATTTAAAGGATGGATTGGATAAGTCTCTTGAAGACTTGTTACTATTGTTATCTGCCATGTGTTGTATGCATGCATGTAATGAGAGCTTTAAGGCCTTTTTGTAGAGGATTGATCGGATCCTTCATAGTGATCCGATCCAACACTTCTTATATATGTGTGAACCTGCGAACCTGCATGTTCAGATAGATAGAAGTAATAGATAGAGGAGAGAGCAGTAGATAGACAAAATGTAGCCAGAGGAGAAACTGTCCTAAGGCTGTGATGCCTTAGTTTTGTAACCATTCTGTATATAATGATAAAATGCACGTTAGTGTTGAATCGTGCTTATGTTTATGCCTTTGTTCAGTTATATTATATATATGTGTGCACGAGTTAAAATCCCAATTGTGAATGCATGTTGATCGACCATTGACCACTGTAGGGTCAATGACGATCCATTGAATAGTGAAATATTTTTATATGATATTGTGGCAGAACTGCGTTTGACACAAAAATTCTTCAAATGGCAGATAAACTTAAGTAAAGGAGGATGTGGTGGAAATGCACAGTAACCGTCGGATCTTATGGATCAATGGTCCAGATTTTTTATCGCATCGGCAGCAGAACCATTATCGCATCGGGGAATTGGCAAAACTATTTATGAGTTATCAGAAACGAGCAAAGTGTGATTGCGAGTGCGATGTGAGATTACACCACAATCATCAGATATGGAGACAAATTGATGACCCAGAAGAAATCGGTGATCGCAATCGGGGAGGTTAATGGAATAGTGTGATATCGCAAATGGAACGTAGATGGCCAATGAGCGACATGGAAATATCGCCAATAGACTGATCGAGCAATTGGCGATTGGGAGTTGTGGTAATCGGTGATCGGGGGTTATGGTGATCGACGATCGGAGCGATCACTATCAGAGATCGAAGGATGGAGTGATGCGGTGGAATTGTAACACTACAGACCTGCGATAAATATTAAAGCAGTTATATAATGTTTGAAGTCCGTTTATGTGAACCGGAACGGGATTTACATAGTTTTCTCGTGTATTATGTAATATGTGTTGCGAGGGTCCTAATAGTGGAAAGACCCAATAGTGTGAAAGCTTCGATAAAGTAGTAAGTCCATGGTTTCAAAGGCTTATAGCCTTAATACACTTCCGATAGGCTTTGTGGGCCCATAACCCACAGGCCTCAAGATCGATTTTAAAGGAAATGGGATTTTGATTCACCCCCAATTTCTCATTTTCATCAAGTGGTATCAGAGTAGAAGAAGATTCTGTGTGCAAGGGAAGAGAAAGGATTCCAGAGAGAATGAAGAAGGGAAAGGAGGTACAATTGTTTAAAGCTGGAGAGTTTATGATCTTACTATCGCATAAAGAATGGCAGTGGAAGGTGAGAAGATTTGCAGCAACCTAGAGAAATTTGTGCTCAATTGGTTCTAGAGTAGAGAACCAGAAGGATGCCTAAAGACTGAGTGAGGAGGGCTTGGGGAGGTATCATGTAGCAGAGGAAAACTATTATTACAGAGGTTGGTTGTAGCTCACAAAGGTCATAAAGGAAATTCCATAGAGATGTGGGTAGAATTGCTATGGATAATGAGAAGCATATGAACATGAGGTCATAAAGTTTTGTGCCTCGGGAGTCTAATGCAGGAGCATCTAACCCCCCCTAATCAAAGAGGAATCCGAAGCAGAGAAAAGAGAGGAAAGCATGGACCATGGAGCAAAACAGGGGAAAACTTTTGTTTTAAAACAGATTTAAAGGATGGATTGGATAAGTCTCTCGAAGACTTGTTACTATTGTTATCTACCATGTGTTGTATGCATGCATGTAATGAGAGCTTTAAGGGATTTTTGTAGAGGGTTGATTGGATCCTTCATAGTGATTCGATCCAACACTTCTTATCTATATATAGTGTGTGTGTGTGTGTGTGTGTGTGTGTGTGTGTGTACTTGTGCGTTCAGATAGATAGAGGTAATAGATAGAGGAGAGAGCAGTAGATAGACAAAATGTAGCCAGAGGAGAAACCATCATAAGGCTGCGATGCCTTAGTTTTCTAACCGTTCTGTATATAATGATAAAATGCACATTAGTGTTGAATCGTGCATGTGTTAATGCCTTTGTTCAGTTATATTATATATACGTGTGCATGAGTTAAAATCCCAATTGTGAATGCATGTTGATCGACCATCGACCACTGTAGGGTCGATGGAAATCCATTGAATAGTGAGATATTATTATATGAGATTGTGGCAGAACTGCGTTTAATGCAAAAATTATTCAAATGGTAGATAAAATTAAGTAAAGGAGGAAGCGGCGGAAATGCATAGCGACAGTCAGATATTATGGATCAATGGTCTAGATTTCTTATCACATTGGTGGTAGAACCATTATTGCATCGGGGAATTGGCATAACTCTTTATGAGTTATCGGAACCAGGCGAAGTGCGATTGCGAGTGCGATGTTGCGATTACACCACAGCTGTCAGATGTGGAGTCAGATCGACAACCCTGAAGAAATCAGTGATCGAAATTGGGGAGGTTAATGGAATAGTGCGATATCGCAAATGTGGAAATGCCGATGGCTGATGAGCGACATGGCAATGTTGCCGATGGACCGATCGAGCAATCGACGATCGTGAATTGTGGTAATCGAAGATCGAGGGTTATGGTGATCAGTGATTAGAGTGATCGCTATCGGAGATCGGAGGATGGAGTGGCGCGACGGACTTGTAACATTGCGGACCCGCCAATAATTATTAAAGCAGTTATATAATGTTTGAAGTTCGGTATGTGTTTCAGAGTGGGTTTTCAAAGAGTTTCCCATGTATTATGTAATATGTGTTGCGAGGGTCTCGATAGTGGAAAGACTCGATAACATTAAAGCTACGATAAAGTAGTAAGTCCATTGTTTCAAAGGCTTATAGCCTCAATATGCTTCCGATAGGCTTTGTGGGCCCATAACCCATAGGCCTCAAGATCGATTTGAAAGGAAATGGGATTTTGATTCACCCCCAATTTCTCATTTTCATCACCTGCCTCTTTGTTGTGTTGTAATAACTCCACCAATGCATAGTTGGGGTTCCACTCTCTCTACTGGTCAATGCTTCTAGGTTGCCTCTATTGGCTGGCAGAATGGTTCACTATGATGAAGGCTCGTGTAGAGCCATTGGGGTATGCCTCACAGGTGGGGTTCGCCTTTCCATGTAAGCCCTCTCCCTATAACCTGGTCTTTCTTAATAATTGACTTAACAATGTTTCCAGGTGAAGACCGTCGAGCGTGGTCCATTTCCAGCTCACTTCCACTTGTAATATATATGAACGCTTGCTTAGATCTGAGGTTCACGTATAGTATAAAACTCGAAGTCTTGTTGCCTTATCACATCCACCTTAGTCGTGCCACTTATGCCCAATGCCTAGTTGGCCCGATGCTCACTCTTAGCTATTATCTACGGGATGACGTGTCTTAGCCCCTCTCTACCCGGTAGGTTAGACTTGGGTTTCTAACAATTCTTCCGGGGTTGACAACTCCTACTAGTAGATAATTATTCTATCTCCCTCTCATGTTTGCTAAAGGAATTTATAGATCTCCGTTATAGGTTCTAGAAAATAAAGACCCTGACACACGTTAATTGTTGGACTTCTTGTCAAAGTGCAAAATGGTTAAGTATGGGCCTTTCTTTGTGTTAATCCCAACTATGGTGCCATTCGAACTTCTTTTCTCTCGGAATCCTTTGTTTGACTCTATGCCTCCTCTAAGAAACTCTTCTTGTGTATACACTTCTTCTGTAATCGAAGTGTTTTCGGCTCTCAAATTTTCCCTTTTCATCTCATGATTGTAGCCTCCATACTTAGTGTTCCATTGCACTACAACCCTAATTCACTCTGTAGTAGCTTCATGTATAAATTTTTGAAGGGAAAATATCATACATACTCCTTCATCCTATGTTGTGGAATAATTTCATTATGCCTTTTTGAGCTTTCAATTGGCATATGGATTGGGATGGTCAATGGAGGGAAAGATACAAGCGGACCAACACTAGGGGAAGAGAATAGGAGGAAACAAAGAAAACAAGAAACCAAAAATAGAGAGATAAGTAAGGGGTGGAGCATAAGCTACCTATTACACTTGTTTTAGAGATGTCATATTCTTCTAAATCTTAAAGCAACCAAATTTTATTTGGTTATATTGCATGCAGATAATCCATTCCCTTCTACGTTGCGTGCATATCGACAAGGACATCCACCATGTTGTAGCACTTGCTAATTGTGTATTGTAATTTTGTTTAATACACGTAAGAATTTGATACAAGGTTAAAAGAAAGTTTTATGAAAAATAAAGTTTGGGAACCATGTCGTAGGTTTAAATCTTTATTAAGAAGTAAGTTTTTTAGAAATTAAAATTATACCAACCTAGATCCATTTAACTCCGGATCTATCATGCGTTGAGAGGGATCAAATCCATTGAGGTGCAAACCTTCTTCTTGGAGTGTAAATTTTGAAGAAAGGTTTGCACCTTGAGGGTTTGATCCTCCTCAGTGCATGATAGATCTAGAGTTAGATGGATCTAGGTAGGTTCTAGCTGAGGGTAGCAATGTCACATTTTAAAATTATCAATATTATGTATATGTTTGAGATAAAATTCATACTTTGAAATTTACATTATGCTTTTCGTGCTTGACATGACCATATCATTCTCTTTTTTAATTTAGTCTATGTTGTTTGCCCTAAATGGTTTGTATGCTTGTGTTTAGATGTTTTGAGTGGTTTGTGTGTGTCTATGTTTGGGTGTTTTGAGTGTTTTGTGTGTTTATGGGTTTGGATTTAGATGGTAATGTTTCTGAATGTTATAATTGTTGTGTTATATTTCTATGTGTATGCAATTGTCTACTAGTAATTACTTGGTGATGAAGAAGGGAGAAAATCTTATCAATAGTTTGTAGGAGGATTGATATTGTAAGTCTATTTCATTTAATTTTAGGTATCATAACTTTTGACAAATAATTAATTCTTAATAGTTTTCCTCCATGTATTACTAAATATATCTTGAAGAGTAGTTTTAATTTTAAATTTTCTTAGTACCTTAGTTAGTTGAGATGATAGATATTATTAATGATTTTAATGATGAAAAATAATGAAATACAAATTTTGAATGCAAAGTGAGAATGTAATAGTGTTGAATGGTGGAAATTGTGAATAATAAGTGATCTAGGTGGATCTCTAAAAAGTACCAATGGCATGGTAATTATGATCAAAACTTAAGGTGGAAAAATCTAGATAAACTTAGCTTCAGATCAAAGTGCTCATCATCCTAATTCCAACGGTGTGAATGACACTCGAATCCGAACTCATATGAAGAAGTTAGAGAAAGTATAAGTTCAGGTTTGACTTCGAAAATGGCAGAAGAAGATGACATGGAAGAAATTTCAGCGAATGGGGAAGAATCAAGTGGCAGGCCACCATTGGCCCCACATTTTGTTGATTGCAGGAGTTAAATGTTCAAGAATCGACCCCCAACAGTCCCCGAGTTGCAATTGCGATATCGCATATCACATGTCGCAAATGGTAGACTAGCAACGTTAAGAAATTGGCCCCAAGCAAGGAGAAGGTGCGATGCAATAATTGCAGATCGCACATTGCAAAAGGGAAGTGTTTACAGAATCGGCCTCCGGTAGGATCAGGTTGTGATTGCGATATCGCAATCACATATTGCATAATACAAAGTCCTGTTATATATGTTACCCCCTGGCTCCACCGATTGTGATGGATCCCGAATGTGATACAATTATGGGTTTCAGTTGATATTTCCATCAGGTCCACCTTTTATTGCACATCATACATCGCTAAGTACAGAGTCCCAATAACAATGCCACCCATCAGATTCCTCTGATTGTGATTTGCGATGGGTTATCGACGCTGAAAGACTAAGTCTGTCACTGTTAAAACCACCACTTTAAGGATTAATGTGCGGTTAATGAGTTAAATAGAAAATATCTTGTGTGAACTATTTTCGGTATTAAATTCCTGCATTAAGACTGTATAAAATACTGTGTGCTGTCTATGGAGAATATCGATTGTTGAAATGACTTGCTATACTTGTAATTTGTTAAAACTACTTGCATTCTTAAGGATCCTGCCCACCAGCATATAAATTGGGCTATCCGCATAATGAGAGGGGGAGGACAGCAGAGAGTAGTAGATTTACAGAGTAGAGAAGCGACAAATTTTCCTGGAAGGTGGTTGAAACCTTACCTTAGAGATCAGAAGGTTTTGAGAGGATGCAAAAGCTTCATTTCTCCAAATTGGGTGTTTGGATAGGCGATTCTGCACAATTTTTCACTAGGAAATCAGTGGTGTTATCTTTTTCTAGAGCTAGGCTATCCATTTGTCATATATCTTCCAGATCGGAGGTATAAGGGTGTTTATGCAAAATCTGCTTGTACTTCTTCTCTTTTCATGCCATTTAATGAATGAAGGCCTCCCCACTATCAAGCAGGGCTCGAAGATGTAGTCCAAATTGGATGAAATCCGTAATCAAATATTTGTGTCTTGATCTCATGCGTGATTATGTATTTTTTATCTTCTTTTAATATGCGTATGTTTCTATGGTTTTTAAGTGCTCTGTTACATGTAATTCTGATACATCTATAAGAAAAAAAATTCTGGATCAAGTGGTATCATAGTAGGTCTTATTTCATGTGAGTTACATGAGTATGCTAACTAGAAACAAGCTTCAAAGGATGTGTGCTATGATGAGGAGACATGGCATATGTTGAAGCACGTTGGGAAGAGAAGCAATATTTTGCTGATAGGAAATTGCATGTGTGAATGACCGAATGTGATGTTGGAAATAATACTGAGAGGGGGGTGAATCAGTATTAGCAATTTAACATTATTTCATTTCCATAAACATATTTATATACGCTACTTCTGTTAATGAAACCTGCATGTATACGCAACTGTGTTTAGAGCAACCAGTGTATACGCAATTGTGTTTAGAGCAACCAGCGTATACCTTGCAAACTTATGATTTAGTTAGTTGATCTTTAATCTGTGTATCACAACCATATAATCAGTAATCAGATGCAGTAAACAGAACAGACAATCACACACATGAACACAACATATAAGGTGGAAACCCAATGTGGGTGAAAACCACCTGCTGTAATTGTCTCTATCTTTCTTTAATAAGAAATTTCTTTTACAAATTTTGTACTGGTGTAGCCTTATACCAGTACGCAGGCTTCTACCTATAGAAGGCTACAACCCTCTCTCATTCTCCAACTTTTCCTGGAAGGGAGCTACAACCCCCTTAGCTCTTGTACTAGCTAATGTGTTTACTAGTACGTAGGTGGTGACCTACAGAAGGCTACAACCTTCTCTTTTCTTCTAGGGACCATGTTTCATAAATTTTCAGACTGGATCCATTAAAAACATCAATCAAACAACAAATATATCTACATCAACCAATCTCCTTTGCACCAACCAAAACTAAATCAAACAATCACTTGCCAAAACATAGTAACAATAACCAGAACCCAATGTAGAACCCAGAACACTGCAACGGTAAAAAGAAGTAGCTAAAACATATTTTATGAGGTGTACGCTACTTCAATGTGTCGAACCTGCGTTCATACACTGTTATCTGAAGGAATACCTGCATATACGATGTTTTTAAATGCCGAACCAACTTGTATACGTGCCTTTGCTACACTGAACCTATGTACAGATATGTAAAAGATGATTTAACCTTTACAACTATTCAGAAATCAGTTATACCCAGATCATTAGATTTGCAGATTACGACATGCACCAATTATGAAAGATCAAAACAACACAAATATGCTTCTCTTCAACCTAAAAATCTTGACCCATTAATAGAACTTATCCTTCTTCAAGTGCTCAGGTTCCTCCTTGATTCAGATCCAGCTATGCACCCTAACCCAATGACCAGTATTCTAGATCTTGCTCTTCATTAGATATTCAATACTTCAGTGCCTTCGCCTAATGATCTCCTCCTCCTTTTATAGTCTTAGGCCTTACTCAATACCATGGTCCAAAACCACTTTAGAATCAATACCTTGGACCAAATACTTGGGGTCAATACTTCAGACAAGATACCTTGGACCAATACCATGGGTCAAAATACCAAGGACCAAATACCACAGACCAAAACAAAGTTTTCCATCATGTGCACGCTTTTCCTTACCTGAAAGTGTGTGTATATGCATACGTGCCTTTTGGTCTGTGAAACTGCATGTATACGTGGTTTGGTCAAGAGAAACCTGTGTATACATCTTTTAACTTCATTATGTGATCCTGAACTATGATCTGTCATCTGAGTGAGTTGCCATCAAGGACAACACCTATTTCATAGTGCCAAAATTGTGTCATAATGCCAACAATCTCCCCCTTTGGACTTGATGGCAACCCCAAGTCACTCTCCCCCTTTGTCATCAAGGGCAAAGGGTTATGGCCCCCCTGAGTACATGCTGAATTCTCTGAAATGCTGAAGTGTGTTGTTCATGCTCCCCTTGACTGTAAACAAGGTCTGCAAAAAGATGTTCTCAAGAAGAACATGACTCTATACATCATAAATGACCTTCCTATCACCAAAGACTCATACATACATCCATCTCCCAACCAAGTGGGGATATACCAAGATTGAATCATCCAACCAACCAAGTGGGGATATACCAATAGTTTATACATTATAAAACAAAAACATTACATCATACATCGCAGGCATAGTGGGGAAAAAAATAGGTCGTTACATGACCTTGATAATAAAAGTTATACATAACATAGAGACAAAATATCTAAAACAAGACTATGATAGTCATCAACAACTATCATCAACAACATCTATTAATCACCATCCAGACCATCAACCATGATCTCCCTCTGCACCTGTTCCACCTGAATTAAAAACAATTGTGAAATTGTACCAAGATCTTCTAAGGTAATGCTAACAATGCATTAGTAGAAGTATATGCTCCCCCTAAACCTATGCCAGATGATCACTGTCAGACCCATATCAGACTCTTTTCATCCTGAGTCTGGCCCACTAATATTATTCAAACCAACATATATGCAGCTGTATCCACAACAACCTGCGTATGTATGCGGATACGCTTCATGAAACTCACATACAACCACTGTCCTCTGAAACAAATAAGTGGCAACAACAAGATGATGCATCAACTACTCCTAGCTTCTGTCTGAGGTATTCAAATGTCTCTCTGGGCAATGGTTTGGTGAATATATTAGCAACCTGTTCCTTGGAGGGAACATAATCCAATTTGACCTTTTGTTCAAGTGCTTGTTCCCGGAGAAAACGATATTTGATAGGTATGTGCTTGGTCTTGGAATGCATGACTGGATTCTTTGAAATACTGATTGCACTTGTATTATCACATAGAATGGAGATGGGTGGAGTACATGTGATCTGAAAGTCTTGCAATGCTTGCATCATCCAAAGGAGTTGTGTGCAACAAGATGCAAAAACCACATATTCTGCTTCAGCTGTATATAATGCAATTGAACTTTGTTTCTTGCTAAACCAAAACACTAATCTGTAACCCATATAGAATGCACCACCACTAGTGCTTTTTCTATCATCCAAGCTTCTTGCCCAATCTGCATCTGTGTATGCATGAAGTGTAAGATCTGTGTCCCTAGGATACCATAAGCCAAAATTCTGAGTTCCTTGAAGATATTTGAAGATCCTTTTGACTGCCTGCAGGTGTGATTCCTTTGGATTTGCTTGGAATCTTCCAACTATTCCCACTACATGCATGATGTCTGGACGGGTACCTGTTAGATAGAACAGACTACCAATCATGGATTTGTAGGTTGGTTGATGTATTGCTGCTGATTCATCATTTACGCTGAGGCTGCATCCTATTACCATAGGGGTACATACTAGTTCAGAATCTTCCATGCCATATTTCTTCAAGATTTGCTTGAGGTACTTGGTTTGTGATAAAAAAAATACCATCTTTATTTTGTTGAACTTGTAAGCCAAGAAAATATGTGAGCTCACCAAGCAGGGACATTTCAAATTCTTTCTGCATTACCAAAGCAAAGTTTTGACTCATGGCTTCTTCATTGCTACCAAAAATGATATCATCAACATACACATCAAGTATTAGCAATTTATCATTGTCAATTTTTATATATAGATTGCTATCAGCTGATCCTTTTGAAAAACCTTGTTGATGAAGTTATTTGTCAAGACGATAATACCAGGCCCTTGGAGCTTGTTTTAGACCATAGAGAGCCTTTCTAAGTTTGCATACAAGTTTTGGATCATTTACAAGGATGAATCCATCTGGTTGCTCAATATACACTTCTTCTTCTAGGTCTCCATTAAGAAAGGCAGATTTCACATCCATTTGATATACTTTGAACTTCTGAAAACTAGAAAGAGAAAGGAACATTCTTATGGCTTCAAGTCTAGCAATAGGTGCAAAAGTTTCTTCAAAGTCTATACTTCTTGTTGAGCCATACCATTTACAAACAAGTCTGGCCTTGTTTCTAATAACTTTCCATTTCATTCAGTTTTGTTTTTTGATATCCATTGGTTCCTATGACATTCTTATCATTAGGTCTAGGAATCAATTCCCAAGTATTATTCTTTTCAATCTGCTCAAGTTCTTCATTCATGGCCTTGACCCAACATTCATCTTTGCATGCTTCATTTACATTTTGCAGTTCAATGGAGGAAAGCAATGCTAGATAGCTTGAAGCTTTTGTAATAGTTCTTCTTATTTGCACTCCTGCCTCTTTTTGCCCCAAAATTTGAGTCTCTAAATGATTCTTTTGAACATACCTGGATGGAGTCATTTCTTCTACCCTTATCTGTTTTTCAGGTGGCTAATTAGTTTCTTCTTCAGAATTTGTTTGATTTGATGTGGAAGGATAGTCTTCATCTTCATAATCTTCAGTTTTTACCTGCTTTGGAATTTTTCCTGCTTCATCAACCACAATATCAATACTTTCAACAATTTTCCCAAGTCTTTTATTATAACACTTTTATCCTTTACTTCTAGAAGAGTAACCAAGGAGAATGCCTTCACCTGCTCTAGGTTCAAACTTGCCAAGTTTTTCATTAGTCCTTTTGATATAACATTTGCTTCCAAAAACTTTAAAGTATTTTATAGTAGGAGCCTTACCATACCAAATTTCATGTGGAGTTTGAGTGATGTTTACCTGTTGCACAAACAATTGTCACCTTGACATTCTGCAATCTGTGTGAGTCCATTACCACTCATACTTTCCTCCTTTGCAAGTCTTAAGCCTAAGTTCTTCATATCAAGCCTTGAAAATAAGAGAAAGCTCTCAAAAGTCTCTAAAACTATGGTTCTGCACTTTCTCTCAGCATTACCTATGGTCCCGCACCTAAAGGTCATGTCCCCTGCACACCCGACCGCTCTGTCTCTGTGTTATGGATGTGGACCCCTGTAAAAGTCAAAATGGTGCAAGTATATTCTTAAAAAATCACTTTGAGTCATTTCTAGAAGCTTCTGGAAGGAATCTTGAGGTGGCAAGTTCGCTCCCTTAAGGTTCATGCATCCCATACCTTAAGGAGCTAACCCCTTGATGTGAGGAGCTTATCCCTTTGAAGGAGGACTCTATCCCTTCATAGGTGGACCTGTAACCTCCTTCCTTTGCACTATAAAATGAAGCATTGATCTGGTTACTTGAGAGGTGGAAAGATGAATATTTTTGAGGTGAAATGCTGCTGGAACTTAGTCTTCGTAATTGAGGTTTTATGAGGAGAGATTACATACTTCTTTGATCTCATTTGGAAGAGTGTAAGGCTTGTCAAAGTAAAGGAGATTTATGTTTCAAACCTTGGGAATAGCTTGTTCAACATCAAAGCTGAAAATGTTGTAAGGTTCTTCTATTTCAAAGTTAATACAAATAAGTTTGCTTTTCTCAATAAGTTGTGTTTTATGGTTTATTTTATGGATTCCTTGATCACCATAATGAACATGATTTATGCTATTAGCTATGTAGGTGTTATTTGATGTTTGCTTGTTTGTGTTTGCAGGTTCTCAAAAGGAAACTCTTTTGGACGGTTGAAGGATGGCTGCCACAAACTAGCGTTGGACTTAAAGTAGGGTTTAAACACCTCTATAGTTTTTATTAATGAATTGCAATATGTTTAGAGAAAGATATATTTGCTTGTCTGCTTTTTGTTAGATATCTTTTGATACTAGGGAGATCAATCTTGTCCGCAAGATCGATTTATCCGGCCAACAAATTGGCGACTCCGCTGGGGAATTGAATTTGGTTTTTGGTTTTCCTTTGTCTTTGAATTGAGAAACTTGTTCTTATTTCTAGTTTTTGCTTGATGTGTGTTGGATTGGGTAGTTTTTAGGATCTGGATCATTTTTTGTTTTTTCAAAGTTTTCAGGGGACCGCACTTTCTTTTTATAGACAGTGCGGACATCTCCGCACTTTTCCTTTAGTACACAGAGCGGTACCACATCTGGTTCTTTTGGAAGCCTGCGGACCCTGTGAATTTTTTTGAAAAAGCTAAAATGTTTTCTTCCAGTGAAGTTTAGGTTTCATTTACGGCTTTTAGTGTCTACCCAGATCTGCATGTGTTCTGTCAAAAATTTCTTATGAGTAAGTTCCATTGGTATTTTTGTTTTAGATGATTTTCTAGAAGTTTTTCATGCCTGGAGTGGTTTTCACTTGGTCTATATAGTGACTCAAAGATTAGAAGCCCGAGAAACCTTAGATTACCCTAGTATCTTTTTGTTTTCTTGATGAGTCTGATTGATTTGTGAAATCTGCCCTTTGTGAGAAATAGACTTACTTTTCTCTTTGCAAATCTTTGAACGAAGTTGGTTATAAGTTTTGAATTTCATTTTTATACAAGAAAACATATTTGGATGTTTTTTGGTTGATTTGTTATTCTGAATGAATTAATCCTTAGTTTACTGAGTAATTAAGTAAAATGTCCTAAAAAATAATTGAAGCTTTTATATGTTAGGTTTTTAGAAGTTTTTAGATCTCAAAATTAGTTTTTGTAGTTTTGAGTGTTTTATAGAAATTGTAGAATCTCTTTTGAAAGAAATTGTTTTTTGTAGTTTTGAGTGTTTAAAAAAGGAAAGGGATATATTGTGAACATAATTAGTAGTCTCATTTTGAGTTCTTATTGAAAAAGACAAAAAGATTTTCTTTTCATTTACATGTTGAAAGAAAGATTTCTTTCTCAAAGAATTGCATTCTCTAACTCTTTCTTTTAGCTAGAAATTCATTGAAAGAAAAAAGAATTGTTTATCATTTTAGGTGCATTTTTTAGTGTTTTTGGAGTCGAGTTTTCACACCATCAAAGTTTCATTTCCATACCTATTGACTTAAAGAACAACCCATAAAAGTAACACTTAATTAAAATTGATCTAGCAATCTTTTTTATTTCTAGGGCTCTTATCACCAATATAGCTTAGGCTAGTATCTTGGAGTAGGGAGTAATTAACTCTCCAAGATAGTTAAAACAAACAAGTAGCTATATCTTGTGGTAGGAAATAAATACAATTGTAATTGATATAATCTGGGAAGCTCCTCTTAAAGGAGTCAATCACAAGATCATGTCTGAACTTTTGAGACAATCAAGTTTGTTTCATTGGGAAAGATAGAATATTTGTGCGTACTATAAACGGTAAACCTCAGATTAACCATTGTCGAGGAGCCTGGGGTCACTTGTTGGTAAACCTCGGATTAATCATGTCGAGGATCCTTCAAGGGGATTTAGCTTTGTTACTCTGCCCTTGCGCGTAGATCGGATAGTAGATTGTTCCCCCAGTTGTATTTGTTGTTGTTGGTAACCTTAGTGTCCATAAACTTAAGATTATTTCCTAAGGTGACGGTAAAGGATGAGTCTCATTGTACCTGGAGCAGACATCGACTAGACTCACTTGAAATCTCTAGGGGGTTCTCTTCATTCGAGATGGTTTTGTGAAGAAACTTGTGGCAGTATATTTCATTAAGTAGGTTGTCGGGGTAACTGTTCAAATCGCCCTTTCTGTATTAAATTCTACGATGTTGGATTTCATCACCAACTAGTGTTTTTAGTATGGGAAGTTTCTATTTGTGTGTGGTTTGAACTCTTAGATTCTTTTAGGCACGTGATTCAATTGTTTGTTTCTTTAGAGACTTTAGGTGGTTTTATTGAAATTTTATTTGTTTGCGTGTGAGTAATTAAATATTTAATCGTGGCCAAATTACTGAGACAATCTCATAGACTTTGGGGGCAACCTCCTAAGTATACACCAAGCCAGGTTGAAGGGCTACGAGCTCTTGTATCACCTAGTGACAGTAGAGTTGGGTCACCGGAAGCCAGAGAGTCATCTTTAATTGTTCATCATGATTATCAAGTAAAGACAACGGAGTATATTTCTGAACCAATTTCATTTTCCGAAGTTACTGGTAGTATTTATCCTACCAGTGAATTAGTTGAAGAACCTAAAATTTCTGAGCTTAAAATTGAACCTGCTGCTACCCCATCTTTAGGATTTGCTTCTCCAACTTCTAGTGGTCCTGGTTCACCCAAGGTAGGAAATATCATTACCCAAAATCTTCCTTCTGGACTCATTTCTATTGAAGAACTTGTTAGTCCGAACAAAGATATAATTCTTCCTGAAAATCAACCAAGTTTAGAACTTAGGGATCATGAATCAATTTTCTACAGTCCTTTTAGGAGTGATGCTTGGTACGTATCATTGACAATTTTTTTAGAAAACCCAGGCCTTAGTTTTTCACCATCTCGAATTCCTTTTCATCCTATGCCCAAAGGTTATTATCCTCTTTTGAATATGTCCAAACAATCATCTATGTTTTCCCAAAAACTGGAAACATTTTTATATGGCGGTCCTTCTATTCCTTCGGGGTACCATTCACTTACTGGTACTTTTTTAGGAACATCTCCTCAACCAATTGAACATGAGATATCAACTGGTAATAATGGAACTCAAGCGTTGAGCGTAGAAGAAATCCTTATGATGTCTGGTATTATTCCAAATCCACAACCTCAAGGTAGTCAGTTACCTCCTGGGGGGCAACCCTAAGGTAGTCAGTTACCCCTTGGGGGGCAACCCCAAGGTAGTCAGTTACCACCTGGAGGGTATCCTCAAGGTACTCAGTTACCGCTTGAGGGGCAACCTCAAGGTAGTCAATTATCGCCTAGGGGTAACCTCAAGGTTGTAAGTTACCGCCTGAGGGGCAACTTCAAGGATAGTACATACCGTCAGGACAGTACATACCTCAAGGTCAACCCCAGACTTAGTACATGCCTCAAGGTCAACCCCAGTTTCAATATATACCTCAAGGTCAACCCCAGTTTTAGTACGTGCCTCAAGGTTATCAACCTCAAGGTCAGTACCCAACTCAAGGTTTCCAACCACCTTCTGTTCAACCATTTGTACAAGGAGCTGGAAATGTACCACTTAATTATCAGCCCTACACTCAACCTGGTTATGGTCCTCCATATGCTCAACCTTTTATGGGTCCATACCCTGGAATGAATATGATGTAGGATCCATCTCAAATTCAACAGACTATGCAACCTAATATGCAATTATCAAGTCAACCTAGACAACCTTTGGTTTCTGGTTTAACCCAGCAACCTATCTAGCCTATTGTTCAAACTTCTGCACCTGGTGTAGTTCAACAGTCTGGGCCTAGTTCACCTCGAACTCCACCTCAAATTACTGCTGCAACTACTGTAGCTTCTGTTCAACCTACTACACCTGTTTCTGGAGTATCTATAGCTCCGGTTTCTACTGTTCCTATATTAGTGCAAACTCCTCAAGCCTCTTTACCACGGTCAGGACCCACATTTCAGACTTCGGTCCAGATGCCTGTAGGACAAGCTGGTCTAAGTACGGTTTTCACAAGTCAACCAAAATTTACTTATCAACCATACCAGGGACAGTATCAATTCGGTCCTACTATACAAAACCTAGTCTATCAGTATCAACCGTACCCTGGCTATACTTATCAACAGCCTTAACAACCCCAGTTTGGTCCGGTTAACCCTGGTTTTCCAAGAGGTTATAATATTCCTAATGCAAATCCAATTCCAGGTTATCCTGGATATCCTCCTCTTGGGGCTGGTCTTGTTACCCAAGGTTTTCGCGACCCTAACCGTCAATTACCTTTTATTGCAACTTTGGATTTACCTGATTTGTCGCGCCTTACGAACGATCTGATTTACTATCTTCCATATTGGCTACCAATGCCTAATAAGTTGCCCAGTGATATCTTGAAGTTTGAGGGTAAGTCAGGAGAAGATCTGTCAAATCATGTGATGACTTATCAATTCTGGTGTGCATCTAATTCCATTATTGATGATTCAATTTGCCTACGTCTTTTTCAACGAACTCTAATTGGTCTTGCTGCCAAATGGTACATTGAGTTACCACGAGGCTCTTTTTACAATTTTAGTCAATTAGCTACTTCTTTCTTAACTCATTTTCAGTTTCCTGTCAGATACGACAATGGCACATAATTATTAACTTCATTAAAACAATCCACGTCCACATATATTTCTGATCATATTCATGAATGGCGACGTAGAAGGCGTTTAGTGAAAGTTTTTATTCCAGATCAAATTTTAGCAGAATGGTTCATAAAACCATTATTACCTAAAATCATTGAAGATGTAGCTAAGGCAGGAGTTGTTACTGAAGAGTAAGTGATTGCTCAGGCTAAGTACCTTGACCTCTTCTATCCACAGTCAGGTACTTTAGATGAAAAAATCCCCGACCGTTCGAAACACAATCAAATAACTACAACTCCATTAGGGTCTCATGCCGCAGATGGTATGATTGGTTCAGTTAGTACTAAAAGAAAGAAGAAATCTTCAAAGAATTCTTCTCCTATTATAACTTTACTAGATTCCTCGACAGGAGACTCTTCCGCTGAAATTCCTACCGATATCCATGTCATAGAATCATCTACGGTCAAATCAAAATCCGGTGGTAAAAAGAAGGGGAAGAAGAAAAATAAACAAAACTCAAAAGAGAAAATAGATAAAAATGAATCTACGTATGAGAAACGTAAACCTCGCTATCATTTTCTAGTTGTGACGAGGAACATTTTGCAAGAGACTGCCCACATCGAGCAGAGGTTTTGAAAATCGTCAAAGGTTCTCAAACGCCTTCTGTCTTGAAGGATCCTTTTCCTAATCAAGATAGTAAGATGATCGGTTCTTCCTCAAATGCCTCAGAAGAACCCATTATGATGATGTCTCATGTCAGGATTGCGACGCGATCGCAAGATTATGGTAGTAAAAATCTTGTTGGTGGTAAAGAAGCAGAATCTTCTAATTCAAACCCATCAAATACAACTCCTCCTAGTTCTGATCCGCTACAGATCGAGAAACCTAACCCTGACTTGGTAATTAAACCACCTGCTAAAGGTATACTTCGAAAATCAGATTTCAATCCACATGCGAGAGTTGCTCAGAATTATAACATTGTTGAAGACTTAGCTATTTCCCCTTCAACAATGTCGGCTTTGGAGGTGCTGCAATCATGCCCAACATAGCGTAAATTACTATTTTCGGCTATAGGAGCTGTTGATATTCAGGATTCGAACCTAATAATCTTCGATTTAGAGAATAGTACACCCCACCTACCTCATCAAATGGCTAGAAACCTCATCAAATGGCTTTCCAGATTCCAGTGTTAGTCAAAAACAGACCTTCCTTTCAGACTGTGATTGATGAGGGAGCTTCTACGTGTATTATGTTGATCCAGTGTTGGAGATCGCTTGGTTCTCCTACACTCAATCAGTCTCTAACGATTCTAAAGGATTTTGATGGCTGAGGGTTCCATCCTTTTGGCATTTTGCAGGATTTACCTATAGGGGTCGAAGGAAAAGCTGTAAATCTAGATGTGGAAGTGGTTGATGCCCCTCTAGATTACAACCTTTTATTGGGTCGCAGTTGGCCTTACACTATGACTGCCATTGTTTCATCAGTCTTTCGGCTTATCAAGTTTCCTCATAACGGAAAGATTGTTATGATAGACCAGCTGAGTTATTTCTCATCTGACCCAGCCTCTTCAGATAGTATTCAGCATGTCGATAAAACAAATATCCCTTACAAGCATGTTGGGGTAGGTTTGATTAAAGATTCTCGTTTACTAGGAACTTTTTCCTTCCCTCCTCCTAAAATATCACCTTCCATTGCAACTATTCATATGATTTTATATCCTCGGATCGTACCTTCCGATTATGAAGTGGATTCATTTGGTAACGCGATGCCCTTGAGTCCCTTTGAAATTGCATATCAGGCTGTACAGTCGTTTTCTGACTCTTGTTCAACCGAAACTAATCCAATGAATGTGGTTCATGGGGAATCACTTTCGATATCAACCTCAGCTTCAACAACATTTTCTAAGCCGATTCATACTGATGAGAAAATTCGTGAACTTTTGTCTATTGATGATTTACCATGGGAAGATCTTCATCATCGATCTTTGTTTTTTCCCGAGCTTGATCATTTTGAAAATGGTTTTTCATCTATTTTTACCACTGATTATGTCAAATAACCATAGAATCCATTGCAACATCCAGATTCTGAGTTAAATTTGGGAAACATCTCTCGAACGGTTCCTATTGACATTTTAGTTAAACCCGGAATTATTGACAACATTCATATAGGTGCTTCTTGTACAGACAATGAAATCCAAACTTATAAAGCCCTATTTCAAGAATTCCGCGACATGTTTGCCTGGTCATATGAAGAAATGCCAGGAATCGATCCATCAATGGTTGTCCATGAAATTAAAACTTACCTGGATGCTAAACCTATCCGACAACGTTTGCGTTAGATACATCCAAGAAAAGTTGTTGTTGTTAAAGCTGAAGTTGAGAAATTACTTCGAGCAGGTTTTATTTATCCAATTCCTTTAATGGATTGGTTATCGAATATTGTTCCTATTAACAAAACCCAAGGAACAATAAGAATATGTATCGATTATAGGGATATTAATCGAGCTTGTCCTAAAGACAATTATCCAACCCCCTATAT
>APFE030527394.1:181972-201869 GCA_000404065.3 Pinus taeda
CATCCTCCCAATTACAACCAGGATTACTTTTTGTACCTCGCCACTTCTCATTCCACCATTGGGATGGTTTTAGTTCAGGAAGATGAATTCAACAGTGAACATGTGATTTACTATCTTAGTCGAACTCTGAATCTGACTGAGCTTAAATATTCGCATGTGGAGAAATTGGCCTTGGCAGCTATTCAAGCTGTCCATAGATTTCGTCACTAAATCTTACTATGCAAAACCACGGTAATTTCTGACTGTAACTCTATGATGTATATCTTGACCAAACAATTGCTAGGGGACAAGTATTTCAAATGGATATTTATCCTGTAAGAATTTGACTTGGAATTTGAAAAATCTAAGGCAAAGAAATCTTTGGTTTTTGCGGAACTGATGTGTGATTTCCCGCGTACTGATACTGAAACTGTGGCGGAAGAGCCAATTGCAGACGAATCCTTGTTTCTTATTAGTACTCTTGATCCATGGTATGGAGATATTATTGTTTATCTCCAAACCCAATCTTTTCGGCCTGAAATCTCACGATCTCATCGACGTTAAATACGTTTCCAATCCCAACAATACAATATTATTGGAGATACACTCTATCGTCGTGGGGCGGATTCTGTTTTCCGACGTTGTCTAACTCATGAAGAAGCTGAAAAGGTTCTGAATGACTGTCACTCTAGAGCATGTGGTGGTCATATGTCTGGGTATGCCACAACCCAAAATATATTGCACGCTGGTCATTTCTGGCCATCCTTATTCAAAGATTGTATCTGTGTAGTCCGAAAATGCCATAATTGTCAAATTTTTGATCGTAAGGTGTGTCCTCCACCCGCTCCTCTCCACCCTATAATTTCTTTTGGTCCTTTCACAAAGTGGGGTATTGACTTTATTACATGTAACCCTCACTCGAGCGAGGGGCATGCATATATCATCCTAGTGGTAGATTATTTTACTAAGTGGGTCGAGGCGATACCTACATTTTCGGCAGACGGCAGAACTGCTGCAACTTTCGTATTCAATAATATAATTGCTAGATTCGGTGTTCCTCAAGCTATTATTACTGATCATGGGAGTCATTTTCAAAACATCATGATGACTAAATTGATAGATCAACTTGGCCTGCATCACGATAGTTCTACCCACAGGCTAATGGTTTGGTTGAAGCTATCAATAAAGTTCTAGTCACTATGATCCAACGAATCATTGGTATTCATAGGTCAAATTGGCATATCATGCTATTTTCAGTGCTTTGGGCATATCGAACCTCAGTAAAAACATCAACTGGTTTCACTCCTTTTCAACTGGTTTATGGTTTGGAAGCAATGTTACACATTGAATGCGAAATTCCATCATTGTAAATAGCCATAGAATTACTCCAAGCCACTTCTGAAGAGGAGAAATGTTTTTTGTACTTAGCTCAACTAGATGAGAATCGACGCAATGCTACATTAGCAATCGAAACTCATGCGAAACGAATAAAAGCTCAGTACGACCGAAATGTTACACCTCGTAATTTTTCGGAAGGAGACCTAGTTTTACTATACGATCAGGCAAACGATAAGCTAGGGGCTGGAAAATTTGTACCTATGTGGCATGGTCCTTATATTGTTAAGCGAAAGATGGCAAAAGGGGCCTATGAATTGGTAGATTTGACAGTGTCTCTTTGGGTAAACCCAGAAATGGGCTTTATCTGAAAAGATATTATGCTTAAATTTTGGTGTGGAGATTTTTGTTAGATTAGTTCCTTTCTAGCTAGTGTGTTTTAGATTAGAAAAGTGTGCCTAGTGTAGAGAGTGCTTTTATCATTATTCCTGCTTATCTTGATTTTACTCTTGATATTGCATATGTCGACGTGTCTTCAAACATACATTGGTTTTGTTGATGGTGCTTGTTGTAATACACAGAACATTTCTTCCGCAGCTTGGGTTATCTATTCACCCTTTGATGAGTTAGTATCTATGCATCGGGTAAGCCTCGGTCAAACAACGAATAACATTGCAGAGTATAGTGCAGTGATTGAGTTATTATCTGAATCCATCTCATTTGGGATTCAGAGTTTGATTGTTAGGTTAGATTCCGAACTCATTGTATTACAGCTTAACAAGGTTTATGCCATTAGAAATCCAATGTTATTAAGATTATTTTTGAGAGTTCGTCTCTTGGAACGTGGATTTGATATTGAATATCAACATATTCCAAGACATTTAAATATATTAGAAGATGCAGTTGCTTCTCGTATGATACATAGACATTTGCAATAATCAAAACAGTAAATTTAAAACAAATTCAATAACATGTTACACAAGATAGCCAGTAATAGTGATATATCATAGCACAGAAGTGTGTCAAAAAATACATCGTCTTCGACCATAGGCTGAAAAACACCTTATGATCGGCAAAAATGATAGTACAAAAAGACAAAATGTCGTATGAGTCTACAAAATCGATAATCCTATCCTTGGTGATGATCACGATAAGAAGCCACTGCTCGGGCCACCGTACAAAGGAACCTCCTAAAAGGTCATGGGACCCCAATCACATATCGTTGTAACCTAAGTGGAATATCGTCTATGCCAATCTCTAGAATATCTATTGTCAAGCGCTCTAGATGATTCTCCAAGTCGGTCAGGATCTTTGTAGATTGGTCCTATGGGGCTAGTACTGCTGTAGCTGGGTGTCTCCTCTCATAAGACTGGAGAGTGGCTGGTCGTCGTGGACCCACATCTGCATTTAAAACTTTTTATTGTCAGTTTTGGACGATTTAAAAAACAAAAATAAATTAGTTAAAACTTAGAAAGTGTTGAAAATGATTTTACTTTAATCATCCCACTGCTCTCCTGGTGGAAGAATCATGTCCGGGTCACCACGATAATCCATCCTAGCATATGGAAAATCCTGAATCACAAAAAGTTGGTTCCTCAACCAACGAAAATACTCAAGCGGAAATCGAACAACCTCTGAACCCTCCTTGGGATGACGGGCTGTCACTGCAATCCAACGCATTATCTTAGGCTCTCGAGGAAGACCAACTTCGACAGAAAGCTGCTGTGGGACTAGCATAGGAACCCTCTCTAGACCAAAACTCACAATGAGGAAACCATATCCAAAGTTTTTTAGTTGTCCGTTCTTTACTCTAGTTAGTTGGCCTTTTACATTCGCCAACACAGCCTCGCACCAATTGAAGATGGTACCTCGATAACAGTCCACTGCCATTTGCATGTGGGATCCGGTAGCTACATGCAATGCTGCACTCCTGCATAGTCTGGTGACAGTGAATGAAATAACCTTAAGTTTAGGATGATCTATAGTTTTAATATCGATTCGTTTGTCCTTTGTTTGATCATTGCAAAACTCCAATTGGAGACTAGCGATAGACTAGCCACCTGGCCTAGTCCCGAAAAGAGATAATCGTTTGCCTCTCTTTGTAAAACCAGTCAAGAAATATATGTCCTCTAGCTCAATTTTGAGCCGGTGGCCACCAATCATGAAACATTGGTCTTGTATATTCCACCTATCTACTAGCCATTGCAAGAAGTCTACTTGGACCCGCATGCTTTCAATGCCTGTATTGTGGGTGGATGATTTAATGCAGCAAGGTCCACAACCTCATGCTCACGTTCCCGCCAAACAAGCATTTTGTATATCCTACAATACAAAGAAGATGTATTAGAACAATTTAGTTCGAAAACTTTTGGGCGGAAATGGAGAAATTTGAGTTTTTAAAATCCATTTCGCGGGGTTTGCACCCGCTGGTTATAGAAAGTGCATAGGTCCGCACATGTCGTAAGCAATAGGTGTGGACCCACGGCTTTTTTCTTTGTAGAAAAAAGTCGGGGTCCGCAGGGGCTGCATGTTGCACCCGCGGACCCCCCGCGAGCGAATTTCTAAACTAATTTTTCCCTTAAAAATCAAAATGAAAGCCTAAAAATGAAATGTAAACAGTTGAAATGCAAGATAAGGATGATGTGGATTACCTGGAGCTGAAGGTTTTTTATTCCAATGGATGGATTTTCCGCAATATTCATAGGAAGTTTCTTACCCAAAAGCTCTCACTTCTCACTCTGAAATCAAATGGTAAAAATGAATTTACAAAAGCCCTTTTTATAAGCTTTTTTGAATAATTGAATTTTGAATTTATTTATTTTTCACTTTAAAAAGGTAACTTTTTGATACATTTTTATTTATCTTAAACATGTATAAGTAATGTTTTGAGTTTTTGTGCAGAATATTGGATTTTTCGGGGAAAATTGATCATTTTCAACAAAGAGCATACTTTTTCACTTTTTCAGACTCTTCCAAAACTTACGAAAAAGTGAAACATTGGAGTCCTCTTTAAGCTCTTTTTTGACTCGTAAAATATGAAAAGATTGCCGAGTTTTTTCCCTTTTAAACTCGTTAAACAGAATTAAAAAGGAGGTCCACTTACAACTCTTTTATGACTGTATAAACATGAAAAGATCGTCGGACTTTTGTTGTTTCAAGTTCAACATTAGTTATAAAATGACTTGTCTTCAATCACTTTTTTACTTTTTCAGATCGTAGCCACTAATTATGAAAAGTACTCCTTGATTGTAATGGTCAAGCGGTTCTCTCAAGTATTATTTTATACTTTTTTGGGCTTGGGGGACACAAATTTACAAAAAAGGACACCCATGGAGTTTCCTTAAGTTTTTCTTCTGACTCCCTAAAATTGAAAAACACCGAGTTTTTCCTATACTGGACTCGTTAAAATTTAACAGTTGAGGACCTGTTCAATTTAAACAGGAACGAACCACTCCTTTTTAGTGTTCGAATTTTAAACTAAGTTGGACTCATCCGAAGGATAAGCTTATAAACAAGCAAATGTTATCCTCCTCAAGCTTGTCAAAAATAAAGAGGTACTTGCTAGAAATGGTGGTGGAAAAGAGAGAAAAATGAACCTGTTTGTTAAACTTTGTGTTTTAGAAAAGCAGTTAACCACTCTTGAACACAACACTTTTTGTTCACCTGGGTTGGGAAATCCTTTTCCTAACAGTTAATCAAACCATATTGAAAGTCTTCAGCTGGTTTCTAGGTATTAGCTTTGGGTCAATTATCACCAAACCATCTACAGTGTTGTTATGTGTTCAAGAGGTCAGTTCAAATAAACCATTCATCTGCAAAATATTTGTTATCCATTTTGACCATCCCTGAGTTATTCCTCGCCAAATATATTTCTTCAAAACTTGATCTATGATTTCGTGTTGTGGGTTTACCTACGACAGATCGCTTTCTATCGAATTCGCTCATTATCTAGAAAGATGATCTAGAAATTGTCAGTACCTTGGAATCTGCATGCCCTAATGGCAGGTTTCTCGCCTTTGACGATAGGTTGCATCATTGACCTTCGATCAAAGGATTCTATGAAATGTTCAACATCAACTCATTTTTTTCACATTTCATGGATTGTACTGAGTACTTTGAGAGCCATTGACATTACTGGTGGTTTCTCTCACACTTGTTAATAGTTCACATCATTGACTGGTAATCAAGTGGTTTCTACGATGTTTGACTTCGACACATTCATTCACATGGATAGAATCGTACTAGTTCAGGAAGCAGAAATCAAGACCCTGGATCTAGTTTCTACTATCCAGGCTGCGAGGAATTTTGTTATTCATTATACAGTGGAATATTCATAAACAAATGGTTGTGCCCATACTATGTTTACATGTGTCTAAACTCTTGATGTATTACAAAATCATTCCTGTATCAGAACAGTTTAGTCAGTTTTAATCTGAGTATGGGAATGCCTACCTCAGCGATGATATGTTCACATATATATATTTTGCATTGAATGTTTTTACTGGTTCCGATTGGGGTGTCCACAGGATGATCCTTGAAATGAAAAAGTACTTCACTCTTCATAGATGGCAAACTATATCTTCATCTATTACAGACTTCGCACTTTAGGGGGCAATCTGTTACACAAAAAATTGTCACCTTGACATTCTGCAATTTGTCTGAGTCCATTACCACTCATACTTTCCTCCATTGCAAGCCTTAAGCCTCAGTTCTTCATATCAAGCCTTGAAAATAAGAGAAAGCTCTCAAAAGTCTCTAAAACTCTGGTTCTGTACTTAGCATTAATTGCGGTCCCGCACCTAAAGGTCATGTCCCCTACGCACCTGACTGCTCTGCCTCTGTGTTATGGGTGCGGACCCCTGTAAAAGTCAAAAAGGCGCAAGTCTATTCTTAAAAACTCACTTTGAGTCATTTCTAGAAGCTTCTGGAAGGAATCTTGAAGTGGCAAGTTCGCTCCCTTAAGGTTCATGCATCCCATACCTTAAGGAGATAACCCCTTGATGTGAGGAGCTTATCCCTTTGAAAGAGGACTCTATCCATTCATAGGTGGACCTGTAACCTCCTTCCTTTGCACTATAAAATGAAGCATTGGGCTGGTTACTTGAGAGGTGGAAAGATGAATATTTTTGAGGTGAAATGCTGCTGGAACTTAGTCATCCTAATTGAGGTTTTATGAGGAGAGATTACATACTTCTTTGATCTCATTTGGAAGAGTGTAAGGTTTGTCAAAGTAAAGGAGATTCATGTTTCAGACCCTGGGAATAGCTTGTTCAACATCAAGGCTGAAAATGTTGTAAGGTTCTTCTATTTCAAAGTTAATACAAATAAGTTTGCTTTTCTCAATAAGTTGTGTTTTATGGTTTATTTTATGGATTCCTTGATCACCATAATGAACATGATTTATGCTATAGCTATGTAGGTGTTATTTGATGTTTTCTTGTTTGTGTTTGCAGGTTCTCAAAAGGAAACTCTTTTGGACGGTTGAAGGATGGCTGCTACAAACTAGCGTTGGACTTAAGGTAGGGTCTAAACACCTCTATAGTTTTTATTAATGAATTGCAATATGTTTAGAGAAAGATAGATTTGCTTGTCTGCTTGTTGCTAGATATATTTTGATACTAGGGAGATCAGCCTTGTCCACAAGATCGATTTATCCGGCCAACAAATTGGCGACTCCGCTGGGGAATTGAATTTGGTTTTTGGTTTTCCTTTGTCTTTGACTTGAGAAACTTGTTCTTGTTTCTAGTTTTTGCTTGATGTGTGTTGGATTGGGTATTTTTTAGGATATGGATTATTTTTTGTTTTTTTGAAGTTTTCAGGGGACCGCACTTTCTTTTTATAGACAGTGCGGGCATCTCCGCACTTTTCCTTTAGTACACAGAGCGGTACCACATCTGGTTCTTTTGGAAGCCTGCGGACCCTGTGAAATGTTTTGAAAAAACTAAAATGTTTTCTTCCAGTGAAGTTTAGGTTTCATTTACGGCTTTTAGTGTCTACCCAGATCTGCATGTGTTCTGTCAAAAATCTCTTATGAGTAAGTTCCATTAGTATTTTTGTTTTAGATGATTTTCTAGAAGTTTTGCATGCCTGGAGTGGTTTTCACTTGGTCTATATAGTGACTCAAAGATTAGAAGCCTGAGAAACCTTAGATTACCCTAGTGTCTTTTTGTCTTCTTGATGAGTCTCACTGATTTGTGAAATCTGCCCTTTGTGAGAAATAGACTTACTTTTCTCTTTGCAAATCTTTGAACGAACTTGGTTATAAGTTTTGAATTTCATTTTTATAAAAGAAAACATATTCGAATGTTTTTTGGTTGATTTGTTATTCTGAATGAATTAATCCTTAGTTTACTGAGTAATTAAGTAAAATGTCCTAAAAAATAATTGAAGCTTTTATACATTATGTTTTTAGAAGTTTTTAGATCTCAAAATTAGTTTTTGTAGTTTTGAGTGTTTTATAGAAATTGTAGAATCGCTTTTGAAAGAAATTGTTTTTTGTAGTTTTGAGTGTTTAAAAAAGGAAAGGGATATATTGTGAACATAATTAGTAGTCTCATTTTGAGTTCTTATTGAAAAAGACAAAAAGATTTTCTTTTCATTTACATGTTGAAAGAAAGATTTCTTTCTCAAAGAATTGCATTCTCTAACTCTTTCTTTTAGCTAGAAATTCATTGAAAGAAAAAAGAATTGTTTATCATTTTAGGTGCATTTTTTAGTGTTTTTGGAGTCGAGTTTTCACACCATCAAAGTTTCATTTCCATACCTATTGACTTAAAGAACAACCCATAAAAGTAACACTTAATTAAAATTGATCTAGCAATCTTTTTTTATTTCTAGGGCTCTTATCACCAATATAGCTTAGGCTAGTATCTTGGAGTAGGGAGTAATTAACTCTCCAAGATAGTTAAAACAAACAAGTAGCTATATCTTGTGGTAGGAAATAAATCCAATTGTAATTGATATAATCTGGGAAGCTCCTCTTAAAGGAGTCAATCATCAGATTTGTTCTTCAATAAATAAACCCAACACATTCTAGTGTAGTCATCAATAAATGTCATGATATATTTATTTCCATTTGCAGAAGAAACATGCATTGGACCTCATAAATCTGAATGAATAAGTTCAAGATTCCTATGTGCTCTTGAATGTGAATCATGAAAACACTGTTTGCTATGCTTTCCTAGAATGCAAGAATCACATTGCTTAAGTTTTCTAGGAATTGTAGGCAAACCAGAAACACCATTTTTCTTCAATAAGCGGAGACTATCATAGTTTAAATTTCCAGATCTAGCATGCCATAATAAACTTGATGGAAGTGTACCTTCTTCATGATGAGAAATATATGAGAAATGTTGTGCATGAGAAGATGTTCCTTGCAGTTTGAAAATCCTTTCTTCTTATATTCCCCTCATGACAAGTGAGTGATCAGATGCTTTTCTTACCTCAAGCTTGCCATCAAACATATGAATGGAGTGACCTTGTTGGCGGATGTGGACCAAGGAAAACAAGTTTCTCTTGAGTTGTGGGAGATATAGAACATGATCCAGAAGAAAGTCTGAGAGACCAGGCAGTTTAAGCCTGATTGTGCCAAGCCCTGATGGCTTGATTTTTGACTGATATGCAAAGTATACTACTCCATCAACATTATCAGTGAAATCTTTGAAAAAATATTTTCTATGAGTCATGTGATAGGTTGCTCCTGAATCAAGCAGCCAATCATTTTTCTAGGAAGCAAGTGAAGTATTAAACAAATCTTCATTTACTCCAATGTTACATTGTGCCTCAACATAGTGAGCAGATTCAGGTGCTTTACCTTTGTCTCTATCATTAGTTTTACCTTTTTGTTGGTTTCTTCTATGCTCAATTTTTTCCCATGGTAGCTTGCATGTGGATGCATTATGTGATCCATTTCTTTTGGAGTGAATACAGTGTAAATCTGCCTTTTCTCCTTGAGAATGTCTGCCCCCCCTGCCTCTGAAATATCTTCCTCTTGTAGAATCTTGAGCGGGATGTTTTTCTTTATGAGCAAGGCATACAGTCTCTTCAGAAGACTCAGGGGTTGTCTTCTTTCCAAAATCTTTTTCTCTTTCAACAAACTTTTTCACAAGAGAGTCAAAGGTTACATCTTTGAGATTTCCATTTGCTTGCAAAGACTCAAGATAATTGGAGTATCGTCCACCTCTTCCTCTTGTATAATCTTGAGCATGATGTTTTTCTTTATGAGCAAGGCATACAGTCTCTTCAGAAGACTCAAGGGTTTTCTTCTTTCCAAAATCTTTTTCTCTTTCAACAAACTTTTTCACAAGAGAGTCAAAGATTACATCTTTGAGATTTCCATTTGCTTGCAAAGACTCAAGATAATTGGAGTATGTAGGATAAATTTCCTTGAGAAAAGAAATAAGAGGGATATCCAGCTCAACCTTAGTGGATTTGATATCATGCATTATAGACTTTATTTCAGATGTAAAAGCAAGAGGATCATTTTTTTGCAGTTCAAGAGTGAAGAGTTTAATCATGAATTGGATGACTTCAAGTGCAGAATGTGAGTCATAGAGTTCTTTCAGCTTTTGTAAAGCTTCAAAGGCAATTGAATATGATGAAATATGGCGACTCACCTCTTTATTTACAGATGTTGTGATTAATGCATAAGCTTTGCTGTTCTTGTTTTCCAAAATGGCGAGCTCTTTGTCTGAGGTAGGCTTTTCTGGGTCACTGTCTCCTTCTCCGAAACACACTCCTTTCCACAACTCATTGAAGATGAGGGTGTGTTGTATCATCCGCGACCAATCAGGATAGTTCTCCTTGCCAGTGAGAACTATTCCTACGATAGAGATGATTGAATGCATTCTGTAAAAAAAACTTCCGCTGATAGAAAAAAAAATTCTTCTGTTGATATACAGTGAAATTGTACTCAAAAGGGCAAAAAGATTTCAAATACTTTTATGTACTATGTTTCTTTAAATCCCTCCAATGTTTATAAAAGGATACTCATATAATACATCCACCATATTCCATTTTACAAATTCAGTTCATATTCTATTCAACGCATTCAAATATCTACAAACTATTCAATACATATATATGCTGGTCAATATATACCATTCTACGCATACACCCACAACGCACATATAAACCCACAGTGTTTCCCTGGATGTGCACCACGTTAATATTTGAACAGCGTGAATATTATTCAAACCACAACTTTAATACACATTCAATAAATGTTGATATTCGCATTCAAACATTAATTTAATAGCGTTAATAATTCAAACGCATTCAAAAACTCAAACGTTGTTTAATACCAAACGTTATGCAAACGTATACCACTCATCCGGGCGGTGCCAATAGATCTTTGACAGGAGCTTTCAGGCCTTCGAATCGCTGTAACGTTTCCGTCAACACTGTAATGCCGGGAATCATCTGGATTTATCGTAACACTTAACGTCATATGACACTCCAGCCGTTATTTCCCGTTACCGCCAATTCAAGAACCACTTCACAGGCTTCTTTAGTGTCCGTCGACTGTAGTTTGGCATTATAACAGACTCGCAAGGCCGACGTCTTGGTCCATATTGAAGAAAGGAAATTGACGCAGGGTTGGATAGAAGGCTGAAAGCGTGGACGCCGAAAGCAAGATGAGAATTGCAAAGTAAAACAAGATAGTATTCTTGCTGTCTATGTGTGTCACGTCAGGTTTACACACATAATTGCAAAGTAAAACGGGCTTGACACTCCAGCGCAGGACCTAAGGCTATCAATTCATGCAATGGAGGCAGCAAGCGCAAGTCAGAGCATTTCAGGGTATTTCAAAAAAAACTTAATGCACAGGACAATGCTCCTTTTTTTTTCTTTGAAACGTTTGGACAGTCAGACAGGATGGACAACGCTGAATAGTGGAGGGCAGTGGTGCAACTAATTTTATGGAGGAGCTACTCAACTATATGGAGAGCAGACAAGGAGTTACAATAGCTAAAAAAGGGTTGGCTCTGATACCATGTCAAGCCAGGCAATAATTCCAGAAAACAAACAACTGATTCATCTATTATTCCATAGGTAGGTCATTGTTATACACAATAGGAGTGATTGTTCAGTTCATCTCCCGATGACTATTCACATTCCTAATTTATTTATTTACACAAAATTACCCCAATCATGAAGATTAGGTGTCAACAGTTTAGGTAGCACTGTTGTTGTCCCCCCTTGAGTATGTATAGGTTGTTTGGAGTTCTTACACCTTTGATCACTGTTTCTCTTGTATCAAGCTCACGCACAACACATCCATTTGATCGAAATACTACCTCATTTCCTTGATCACACATTTGACTGACACTCAATAGATTATGCTTTAGATCATCTACATACGTAACATTCCCAACTTTAAACTTTTCTTTTAAGAGAATAGAGCCTTTACCTTTTATGACTGCAGGAGTGTCATTACCAAATGAGACCTTCTTTTCCTTTTCTAAGGCATTATATGACTGAAGTTTTTCTTTATCACATGTCATGTGTTTCGAGCATCCACTATCGATATACCACTGATTTTCTTGTCCTTAAGCATATAAGGCTATTCCACATCTTTCTGTTTGCGGTTCTTTCTTTCTCCATGTTTTGGGACCCAATGAAGCTTGCTCCTTCTGAGATGTTTGATGAAATTTACTCTTGCATTCAGAATCTTCACGATTGAAGTTGTTACAGATAGAGCATTCTATTTCATTTTCAAGAGTAGAAAAGTTATTGAATGTCCTTTCCATGATCCCAGTCACATTTCTTTGATTTCGTGCTTCTCTAGTCATGATGGTCTTGTAAGCAAAACATTGAGCAGCTTTGTGTCCAAAGTTATGACATGAAAAACATTGGCCATTAAAGAAATTCCTGTGATTATCAAATCTGCTGACCTGATGATTGTAGTTTCCATTGACATTCATTCTTGAAGAAAATTGAGACTGATTTACCTGTGGTTGGTTATAGCTTCTGTTCATCCGTGGAGTAGATTGAACCCGATTTACTTGATGATCTGCTTTATGCCTTTGCTGACGATTGTCAACCTGTTCACTTCTCCTCGCTGCATCAAGATAGCTTTTGGAGGTGGATGGATTTTGTTCTTGAAATGCTTCTTCTGTATATCCAAGACCTGTCTTTATCATAGGATAATGCTGCACTTTGATAATTTCATCTAAAGTTTTTGATCCTTTAGCAAATCTAAGATTGAAAGCTTTTGTTTTCTCAATATCTTTTCTTAGACCCACAATTTCACACTCTAAATTTTCATTATTTTTTTCCCTTTCAGTAAGTTGGAATGTCAGAGTATCTATAATTATACTCTTTTCTTCTAAATAGATTTTAAGTTTAGAAATTTCTTCATAGAGACCATCTTGATCTAAAGCATCCAAGAAATCATCATCTTCAAAAGCCATCAAAAGTATATAATCATTACCATTTTCATCTTCATCACTAATTGATAAGCCATTGCTATCTTCATGTGTATGGTAGCTCCTCTTACTTACACTCTGTTTTCTATTCCATTTTACTGGTTCCTTACCTTTATCCAGCTTATCTTTATGAGGACATTTGGCTGCATAATGACAAGCAAAGCATTTGAAAGGCAGTTTACCTCTGAATCTTCTAGAACCCAGTTGAAGGTTCTTGACAAAGTTTTCTTCTTCCTCTCCTTCTAAAATGTGTCCCAATTCATTGAGCTCTTCTCTCCCTGAAGCCTTGAATGCAGCTTCTCTCATATTTGATGGACCCCCTTTTCTCATTTCGAAAGCAATTAGGATTCCGTGCAACTGTGTCATAGTAATACTTTGGAGATTCTGCTTTTCTTCTATGGCAAAAACTTTTGATTCAAACTTAGAAGACAAGGATCTCAAAACCTTTTCAACTACAATAACTTCTTTTATCTCTTCACCCAAGTTTTTCATGTGATTAACAATATCATCTATACGTAAGAAGTAATTAGCTATACTTTCATCATTGTGCATTTTGAGAGTTTCATATTGAATTATTAGAGATTGTAGTTTTGCATGTTTTACTTGATCGTCTCCTTCATAGGTTAGAACAATCTTGTCCCATATTTCTTTGGCAGTTTTGAGTTGCATAAACTTGACAAATTTTGATTGTGACAGACTCCCCAATAATGTGTTGACAGTCTTGGCATTTGTTTCATATTGCTTTTTACCTGTAGTATTTGTAGGAATTACTGATGGAAATGTGTATCCTCCTTCCACGATTTCCCAAACATCTGTTCCAAGAGATTGAAGATAGGTTGTGGTTCTTACCTTCCAATAGACGAAGTTGCTCCCATCGAAGATTGGTGGTCTAATGGATCCCTCTCTTTCGTAGGTACTCATGATGATAGATCTTCCTTCAAGTGATCATGCTTCTTTTGAAGGACCTGCTCTAATACCAATTGTTGGAAATAATACTGAGAGGGGGGGTGTGAATCAGTATTAGATATTTAACAATAATTCATTTCCATAAATAGATTTATATACGCTACTTTTGTTAATAAAACCTGCGTGTATACACAACTGTGTTTAGAGAAACTAGCATATACCTTGCAAACTTATAATTTAGTTAGTTGATATTTAATCTGTGTATCAGAACCATATAACTAGTAATCAGATGCGATAAATAGAACATGCAATCACACACATGAACACAAGATATAAGGTGGAAACCCAATGTGGATGAAAACGACCTGCTACAATCGTCTCTATATTTCTTTAATAAGAAACTTCTTTTACAAATTTTGTACTGGTGTAGCCTTATACCAGTATGTAGGCTTCTACCTACAGAAGGCCACAACCTTCTCTCATTCTCCAGCTTTTCCTGGAAGGGAGATACAACCCCCTTAGCTCTTGTACTAGCTGATGTGTTTACTAGTACGTAGATGCTGACCTACAAAAGGCTACAACCTTCTCTTTTCTTCCAGGGACCACGTTTCATAAATTTTCAAACTGGATCCATAAAAAAAATCAATCAAACATCAAATATATCTGCATCAACCAATCTCCTTTGCACCAACCAAAACTGAATCAAACAATCACTTGCCAGAACATAGTAACAGTAACCAGAACCCAATCCATAACCCAGAACACTGCAACAGTAAACAGAAGTAGCTAAAACATATTTTATGAGGTGTACACTACTTCAATGTGTTGAACTTACGTTCATACACTGTTATTTGAAGGCAGACCTGTGTATATGCTGTTTTTAAATGTCGAACCAATGTGTATACATGCCTTTTCTATACTGAACCTGCGTACAGATCTGTAAAAGATGATTTAACCTTTACAACTATTTAGACATCAGTTATACCCAGATCATCAAATTTACAGATTACGACATGCGCCAATTATGAAAGATCAAAACCACACAAAGATACTTCTCTTCAAGCCTAAAGATCTTGACCCATCAATAGAACTTATCCTTCTTCAAGTGCTTAGGTTCCTCCTTGATTCAGATCCAGCTATGCACCATAACCCAATGACCAGTATTCTAGATCTTGCTCTTCATTAGATATTCAATACTTCAGAGCTTTTGCCTAATGATCTCCTCCTCCTTTTATAGTCTTAGGCCTTACTCAATACCATGGTCCAAAACCACTTTAGAATCAATACCTTGGACCAAATACCTGGGGACAATACTTCAGACAAGATACCTTGGACCAATACCATGGGTCAAAATACCACGGACCAAAACAAAGTTTTCCATCATGTACGTACTTTTCCTTGCGTGAAAATGCATGTATACGCATATGCACCTTTTGATCTGCGAACCCGCGTGTATACGCGGTTTGGTTAAGAGAAACCTTTTTATACATCTTTTTCCTTCATTCTGTGATCTTGAAATGTGATCTGTCATTTGAGAGATTTTCCATCAAGAACAACACCTGTGTCATAGTGCCAAAATTGTGTCATAATGCTAACATGTGCAACCATGGAGGATGATAAAGAAATGTACGAAGCCTTCCTGAGGATGTCCCAAATGGTATTCATCATGTATGGCCTGTATGAGAAAATAAGAGAGGAGGAGAAAGGAAGATCTAAAAGCGATGATTCATCCACATCTTCTGATTCTTATCCATCTTATTCATTGCCTTCCTCATCTTCTCGTCATTTAAATGAGGAGAATAATCAGAAACTTCAAGAAAATGAAAGGAGAGATAAGGAGAAAGGAAGATCAAAGAGCGGTGTTTCATCCATATCTTCCGATGCTTATGCATCTTATACACCAGCTTCCTCGTCTTCTCATCCCTCGAATGAGGAGATTAACTAGAGGCCTCAAGAAGAGAATGCTAAATTAAAGAGGCTACTACGGAAATAGAAAGAGGAGAAACAGAGGTTGCTACGCTAGATGAAAGCTAAGGACAAGGTTTTGGAAAAGCTGTAGCGTAAATCCCGTGAGGTAAAGAGAAATTTTTCGAATCTGTGTATTTTTCCTCATAATAATTTCATCGATTTTGAATAACACATCACAAGTATCAGCTCTAAACTGTTAAAGAGAATGGGGTATGAGTGGAAAGGCCTCAATATTAATGGTTAGGGCATCATAAACCCCATAAAAGTAGAGGAATTACCTCGTCAGGCAGGACTTGGGCATGTTAAGAAGGAGGTTGGGGAATGTGCCAAAAAAGGCAATGAAACACCAATTACAGATGATGAGAAGCTCCCATCAATTCTTTCCAAATCGGAAGTGGAGGTAAAAGATGTTGATTTCTCTTCAGTTTCATCTTCACATGATATAGTTTCTATTGGAACTATGGAAGTACCAATTACAGGGACAACATGAGACTCCTTATTGAGATGAGATACAAGGAAGAAGAAGGACTTGGTGTTAATAGCCAAGGCATAACTCAGCCATTGGAGGTTTAGAAAAGACCTCGATTCACAATGTTGGGTTGCACTGAAGAGTAGTGCTCAAAGATGTCATAAGCTTCGACAACATTGTTGAAACAATCAAGGAAAGAGGATGATGGGAATACGTCACCATCAACCTATGGTAGTATGCATTGTAGAGAAAGAGCTGAGACAAGCTCCCATTCCCATGATCATACTAGAGACCAAAAAGAAAGGTATAACAAGTCTCGGTATTCCAATGTTCATTTTTATTACAACTGTATTGTTAATAATGAATGAAAATCATGGCATAGAAGAACTTACAGTTTTTGTGGATTGAATAACCATGTGCTTGCTGAGTGCTGGAGGAGAATAACAACACAAAAAAGGATGAGGCGTGAAAGACCCTCTCAATAGTAGGCAAAGAAAAAAGTAAAGAATATATGCAGGAAGAAGGCTTATTGTAGTCATTGTGACACAGGTGGTTGTTAAAGGGACACGTGTTGGAGGCTCCATATAGAGCAGCGTCGCAAGGACAAAGCATCCATGCATGAACCAGGTGAAAGCGTTGTTTGACCAATGAAGGTGCCACAAGGGGACAACCTAGTCACTTTGATAAGTGAGAGATGGTTCTTCTAGGTGTGGTAGAATGTCATGGCCTTATTTTTTAAAATCATGTGTTAACCTTTAAACTGTAAAAGTGATGATGCGTTTTCCATCACTTGTGTCAGAAAAAATGATGTTTGGCATTATTTTGTGTTTCATTTTAAACTGTGAAAGTGATGATGTGTTTCCATCACTTGTTGAAGAAACAATAGTGTTTGGCCTTATTTTTGTAAATCATGTGTTGCAGTGATGATGTGTTTTCCATCACTTTTTGAAGCAACAATGATGTTTGGCCTTGTATTGATAGCTGGAGTATTGTTTCCATTTTTATGTAAATTTGACCACAAAGTATGTGTTATAAACTCATGGAAAGTATGGGATGCTTGGCTCATTTTCGGTCATATAGCTAAACATGTAATTTACAATATATTGTACTATAGGTTTGTAGGAGATGTAGGTGTCGGCTCATCGCTTATGACTCTGAAGGATAAAGGTGAAGGAGAAGGAAGGATGACCTTTTAGGACACTTGTGGTGAAGACAATGTACAAAGTTGTTGCAGATTATTTAATGCTTTTGGAGGACCAAAATCTTCTCTTAGTGGGGAGGATTGATCTAGAAGGATTGATCCACGTGGCTCTCTAAAAAGTACCAGCAGCATGGTAAAAAGGCTCAAAAATCAAGGTTGCAAAATCTGGATAAACTTAGCTTTAGATCGAAGTGCTCATCATCCTTATTCCAATAGTGTGAATGACACTCAAATCCAAGCTCATATGAAGACGTTAGAGAAAGTCAAATTTCAGGTTTGACTTGGATAGATGGAAGAAGAAGATGACGTGGCATAAATTTTAGAAAATGGGGAAGCGCCAAGTGGCAGGCCATCATTGGCCCTACATTTCACTGATCGTAGGAGTTAGAGGTTCAAGAATCAGCCTGCAGTAGTCCCCCAGTTGTGATTGCAATATCGCATATCACATGTCACAAATGGCAGACTCACAACGTTTAGAAATCGACCTCAAGAAGGGAGAAGGTGCGATGCGATAATCACAAATTGGACATCGCAAAGGGAAGTTTTTATAGAATCGGCCCCTGGCAGGATTAGCTTTCAATTGTGACATCGCAATCACATATCGCATAATGAAAAGTACCATTATATATGTTACCCCCTGGCTTTGACGATTGTGATGGATCTTGGATGTGATAGAGTTATGGGTTTCAGTTGATAACTCTGTCGGGTCCGCCTTTTATCGCACATCACACACCGCTAAGTACAGAGACTTGATAATAGTACCACCCTTTGAATTCTGCCGATTGTGATTTGCGATGGGTTATCGACACTGATAGACTAAGGTCGTCACTGTTAAAACCACTGGTTTAAGGATTAATGTGCGGTTAAGGAGTTAAGCAGAAAATAGCCCGTGTGAACTGTTGTCTATAAATTCCTGTGTTAAGACTGCAGAAAACATCATGCACTATCCATGGAGAATCTCGATTGTTGAAATGACCTGCTATACTTATCATTTGTTAAAATTTCCTGGATTGTTAAGGATCCTACCCACCAACATATAAATTGGACTATCCGCATCGCAAGTGGGGGATGGCATTAGAGAGCAATATATTTATAGAGAAAAGAAGCGACACCTGCTCCTGGCAGGTGGCGAGAACCTTACCTCAGAGATTAGAAGGTTCTGAGAGGATGCAAAAGCTTCATTTCTACGAATTAGGTGTTCAAATAGGTGATTATGCACGATGTTTCACTAGGAAGTCAGTGGTGCTATCTATTTCTAGATATGGGCTCTCCATTTGTCATCTATCTTCCAGATTGGAGGTATAATGGTGTTTATGTAAACTTTTCTTGTACTTCTTCTCTTTTCATGCCATTTAATGAATGAAGGCCTCCCCACTATCGAGTAGGGCCCAGAGATGTAGTCCAAATTGGATGAACTTCGTAATCAAATCTCCGTGACTTGATCTCATGCATGATTATGTCTTTTTTTATCTTCGTTTTGTATGTGTATGTTTCTATGGTTTTTAAGTGTTATGTTACATGTCATTTTGATGCATCTATAAGCAAAAAAATCCTATATCAATAAGAATGTATTCAATTACAAATAGTCTTCCTTGTGATCAATATCAAACTATCTTCTTATACTATTATTATTGTCAGTTCATCTAGTGCAAGCAAGCAAATAGGATTAGAAATCAACATCTACACTGAAACCAAGGCATCTAGTGCAAGTAATCAAATAGGATTAGAAATCACCATGTACACTGAAATCTATGCATATGTGAAAGACATCTGATTCCCTCTCTCCCCCCTCCATACATATCTATATCTCTCTCCATATTTCCTTTTTTGTCTTTCTATCTTACCCCTAAACATACACACACTTTCTCCATGTCTCCCTTGTCATTCCCTCTCTCCCTCTCCACTTTTATCTCTTTGTATCTTTATTCTTCCCCGCCTCTCTCCCATTCCAACTCCATCTAATTTTCTATCCCTCCCTCCCCCTCTTTCTCCTCTCTCTCTCTCTCTCTCTTTTCCCTCCAACCCTACCACTTTTTCCCTCCCTCTCTCCTTCTCTTCTCCCCCTCTCTCCCCCCTCCATCTTTGTGTCTCCTTCTCTCTCTCTCTCTCTCTCTTACCATTCTCTCCAGATCTCACTCCTTCCCTTCTTTCTCTCTTCTTTCCTCCTCTCCCCTCTAATTTAGTTTATCTCCTTTAGTGCAAGAAATGAAATTGGATTAGAAATCACCATCTACACTAAAATAAATGCATCTAGTGAAAGAAATTTTCTTACCTCTCTCCCCCTCCATCTATATCTATTTCTCCCTCCATATCGACTTTCTCTCTCTCTCTCTCTCACTACCCCCAAAACATACATGCTCTCCCTCCCTCTATCTATCTCCCTCTTCTTCCCTCTCTTCACCTTTCATCTATATCTCTGTTTCCCTTTGTTTCTCTTTTTTCTTTCTATATCACCCCCAAAACATACACACTCGTTTTCAATATTTATCTATCTCTCCCTCCCTCTCCCTCCCTCTTCCTCTCCCTCTCTCTTTCTCCACCTTTCTCTCTCTATGTCTTTCTTCTTAACTCCCTCTCTCTCCCTTCCTCTCTCCTTCTCTCTCTCACGTC